>PVHY01014095.1:0-39429 GCA_004024945.1 Uropsilus gracilis
TTTTTTTTTTTTTTTTTTTTTTTTGAGACTAGGTCTCGCTATTTTTGCCTGTGGAACCGCAGGCTCTCGTTGCCCGGGGTACCACGGACTCAAGCAATCCCCAGCCTCAGCTTCCCAGGTAGCTGGGATTATAGGCGCACGCCACCACGCCCAGCTATTTTTTGGAACTAGGTCTCGTTACTGGCCCCAGGCGGAACTCGAACCACGATCCCTAGCCCCGGCCGCTTCATAGGCTGAAGCTTACAAGCACGAGCCACCGTGCCCGGCCTCCCAACTTTAGTATTTGTGCCACTGAATCCAGTTCCCATTTTTAGGTTTTTAAGGAAGGTTTACATCGTTTTTCAACATGGCTGCACCATGTATTAGTGTTCATTCATCTCATGTTCTCTTACTCTTGAAGGGCCTTAATATATGGCATTCTCATGAGTATGAACTTTCACTATGGTTTTTTGTTTGTTTTGTTTTGGGGATTTTTTTGAGTCTTGGTCTTGCTATTTTTGCCCGTGGAACCGCAGGCTCTCATTGCCCGGGGTACCACGGACTCAGCAATCCCCAGTCTCAGCTTCCCAGGTAGCTGGGATTACAGGCGCGCACAACCACGCCCAGCTATTTTTTTGGAACCAGGTCTCTCTACAGGCCCCAGGCGGGACTCAAACCGCGATCCCTAGCCCCGGCCGCTTCATAGGCTGAAGCTTACAGGCACGAGCCACCGTGCCCGGCTCACTATGGTTTTGACTTCTGTCTTTTCTTATTAAAAATGATAATGATAACGGTGGCTCGTGCCTGTAAGCTTCAGCCTATGAAGCGGCCGGAGCTAGAGATCGCGGTGTGAGTCCTGCTCGGGGCAACACAGGAGACCTAGTCCCCAAAAATAGCTGGGCGTGGTGGGGCGCGCCTGTAATCCCAGCTACCTGGGAAGCTGAGGCTGGGGATCACTTGAGTCCGTGGTACCCCGGGCAACGCGAGCCTGCGGTTCCACGGGCAAAAATAGCGAGACCTAGTCTCAAAAAAAAAAAAGATAATGAGCATTTTCCTATGTATGTAATTGGTCTTCTGGATATCTATGTTAGGGAGTTGTCTGTTGAGATCACTACCTATTTAATTGGGTTTTTGTTGTTGTTAAATTGAATCATATTTTCTTAAATTTTGGAAATTAACTCCCAATCAGTTTTGTAATGTGGATCTCTTCTCCCATTCAGCAGGATATTCTTCTGTTTTCTTTTGCTAACTAAAAGCTGTCTAAGGTAGTCGCAATTTTCCCCCCAGGTGTTTTATTGGAGCACAATTTCAATGAAAGACAACTTTTATTTATAGAATTTTATGTATGTGGTAACTCTTCAACCACTTCCACCCAAGTGAACCACTTAGGTATTTTTCTTATTTTTAGCTTACATAAAATTTCTGCTTACATGAAATTGAAATTGCTTGCTTCAGGTTCACAAAAATCCCAACACTATAAATGACAAACCTCCCCTACCTATCCCATAATTAAATAGGAGGACTTCAAAAAACACAGTATTTAGATCAGTTTAATCTAAAAATATAATCCAAGACTGAAAACAATACATTTCAGGTCCTGTACCAGACAGCCAAGTATTTGAAGGACTTCAGGATCCTTTGACTAATTTATAGCAACAAGAGAACCTATTTCTGATGTGGTGAAAAAGAAATGTTTTCATCTGTAATTACAACTTCAAGTTCCTGTTGGCCAGCCCTCTCAGGAAAGCCACAAAACACCATTTCTGTAATTTCACTGTCATCAGTCAGTCTCTTCAACTATGATATGACACCATTTTTATAATTGCTGTTGCTGGCTGGAATAGCTAAGATTTCCATCTGGCTGAAACTCCCGAAACTTGTGTTCAAACTTTTCATTGCACAGGTAGAAATCGCAGACCACAGTCATTTTTACCACACTTCAATTGTTTGTTTGTTTGTTTGTTTACTTATTTATTTTGAGACCAGTTCTTGCTATTTTTGCCCATGGAACCGCAGGCTCACGTTGCCCAGGGTACCACGGACTCAAGCAATCCCCAGGCTCAGCTTTCCAGGTAGCTGGGGTTACAGGCATGCACCATGACGCCCAGCTATTTTTTGGGATTAGGTCTCACTGTGTTGCCCCGAGCGGGACTCGAACCGTGATCCCTAACCCCGGCCGCCTCATAGGCTGAGGCTTACAGGCATGAGCCACCGTGCCCAGCTTTCAATTGTTTATTTTTGCTTTTGCTTCCCTTGCTGTAGGGATCTCCAAAAACATCTTTATCACTGTTGTCACGTGTAGGGTAAATGGAGTTGATCAAGCCTTGTCCTTCATAGCCTGTATGACTAGCACCTGGGGTATTACATCGTCCCCTTGATTATGCAGTCCAGTGGGTGTGTGCAGTGTACGTGTGCACACCTGGGCCTGGGAGAGAGGGGATAATGGAGAGCACCGAGAGAACGCGAATACCCAGTATAGAGAGAGCCAAGAAAAAGAGTGTGAAGATTCCTGTGAAAATGGAAGGCTCACCTGCCTCCCAGCCCCTCCAGCTCTGTCCCTGGCCCTGATCTGCCTGGTGTGTCTGTGTAACTGTAAAAACCAATAAAGAACCCAGCCTGGCGTGGTGGCGTGCGCCTGTAATCCAAGTGCTGGGAAGCAAGAGGCCAGGGATTGCTTGAGTTCGCAGGTTTGAGACTACCCCGGGCAACATAGTGAGACTTGGTCTCGAAAAAGCAGCTGGGCACGGTGGCAGGTGCCTGTAATCCCAGCTACCTGGGAGGCTGATGCTGGGGATCACTTGAGTTCGCGGAATCAGGACTATCCCAGGCAACATAGCAAGACCTAGTCTCAAAAAACAAAACAAGTGCAGACTGGTGAGCTTGACACCTGTGTGCTACCATTAGCAGTCAGGAACAGGATGCTTGCCTTTACATCTTGAAACTAGCACCAATGTTTTCTTCCATGTGGTTTTTTTTTTGTTTGTTTGTTTTGTTTTTTGAGACGAGGTCTTGCTATTTTTGCCCATGGAACCGCAGGCTCTCGTTGCCCGGGCTACCACAGACTCAAGCAATCCCCAGCCTCAGCGTCCCAGGTAGCTGGGATTACAGGCACGCACCACCACGCCCAGCTTTTTTTTTTTGGAACTAGTTCTCGATACGGGCCCCAGGCGGGACTCGAACCGCGATCCCTAGCCCCGGCTGCTTCATAGGCTGAAGCTTACAAGCACGAGCCACCGTGCCCGGTCCTTTCTTCCATGTGTTTTTTATTGCAGTTCTCATAGTTATGAAAGTCTAACCTGCCTCTTAGACTTTGGAGTTAAATGTTGCATTTCATTTTATAAATATCCATCCAGCCTTCCTGGCACTATTGTTAAACTCTCCATTCTTCATTGTATGACCCTAGTTTCTGTTATAACCTAGATATTGGTGTATGGATGGATTTATTTTGGGGCTTTTAATTCTGTTCCACCGAACCCTGTGGCTATTTTTTATTCCAAAATCATAAAATCTGATAGCATAATGACACCATTTTCACATCCCTCCCCAAGCGCTTTCACTGTTCAAATAAATTTACTATCTTTTTGTTCTGTTTCCCTGAAGACTATCTTTGGGATTTTAACAGAGTGCACTAAATCTACATATTGCTCTAGGGGTGGAATAAGCATTTTGAAATCAAGCAAAGATTTGTAAGATCTCATACTTTGTGGGTTCTACTGTGTTCTACCTGTGGGCTCACAATGATAAGACATGGCTCAATGTTAAGGTGCATTAAGAGTTTACAAGGAGACTAGAAGGAAAATGTGTATAAATCCACAAATGGCCAACTGTCCAACCCAAGACAGGATCCACAGCGAGATCCGCTTGTGGCTCTGATGAGAGCCTGGAATGGTGGCGGTACAGCGGCAAGCAGCAGACCAGGGATCCCACTAGTGGTGGAGTTGAGATCGTCACAGGTGGCACTTCAGGGGTGGCGAAGCTGGCTGAGCACTGTCAGATGCCAAACCTGTCGGTTCTCCAGGGATGCCAGGTACAAGGCAGCAAATCTCAATGAAAGCCAATGTGTGATGGTCTTTGGGAAGGTCTCTTCTTTTTTTTTTTGAGACTGGGTCTCGCTATTTTTGCCCATGGAACCGCAGGCTCTCATTGCCCGGGCTACCACAGACTCAAGCAATCCCCAGCCTCAGCTTCCCAGGTAGCTGGGATTACAGGCATGAGCCACCACACCCAGCTATTTTTTGGAACTAGGTCTTGCTACGTTGCCCCGAACGGGACTCGAACCACAATCCCTGGTTCCTGCTGTGGCTTCCTAGGCTGCTGCTTACAGGCATGCGCCAACCATGCCTGGATGGGAAGGTCTCTTCTAAAGCCAAGGTCTGGTCTCCTGAAGCTTCTTCCAAACTGAGTGAGACCTTTTCACCAATCGAAGGCCCCCCAAGCAGCCTAAGCCTCTCAAGCCAACTGAAACCTGGCTGAAACTTCAGCTTATATCCCCTTTCAGAGCACCTGCCTTTCAAGTCTGATGGGTCCATTTTCCAAGCCAGCAGTTGCCAAGACTTAATTGGCGGGAGTGCAAAGTTGGTGCCAGAAAGAGCTCAGATCAGGTTAGTTTTCAAAACCAGCTCAGCACTTAAACCAAAAACCCAGTTCTAACCTGCCCTACACCATCTCTCACAGGAGCTGGGCAAGTAAGCTCTGGTCAGCTTCAAACCTGACCCCTTTTCTCCAAATATGTGGTCAGCTTCAAACCTGGTTAGCTTCAAACCTGCTGGTCAGCTTCAAACCTGACCCCTTTTCTCCAAATATGTGGTGTTTTTTTTCTCCCTAAAACCCAAACCCAACTGGGTTGGGGTGGGCCATGTCGCCAGCTACCACGGGGTAGTCCAGGCTGATGCAGCTTAAATGGGGGCCCCAGCGCCTTCAGAGAACCTGGAGCTGCAGAGGCTACTCAAAATTTTGATGCTATTGATCCTCCTCATCCATGAACATGTATTATCTTCCATCGCTGTCTTACGCACAACTCAAAATTTAGATCTATAAATAATACATAACATTAAGTACATGTAGGGTAAATGAGTCATCAGGCTTTTCACGCCCTCTCATCACACTCTGCAGTACTGCACCCTCCCCATAATTGCACACACTTGGCCCAGTGCATGTGTGCGCAGGCATAACTGGGCACACCTGGGCTAGGAGGAACGGAATAAAAAGGATGGCATCATGGAGGGAGCTGGGCAGTGGCCTTCTAGTTGTTTCCATACTTGCTGGTCTTCTCTGTTCAAAATCCTGTCAAGATGATGCCAAGGGCTCTAACTTTTTTTTAAACTGCTAGCACCAATGGTGAACCTATCTGGGTTGGAATGGTTACAAAACAGTATAGTACAAGCCAGGAGCGGTGGCACGCACCTGTTGTCCAAGCAGTAGGAGGCAAGAGGCCAGGGATCGCTTGAGTTCACAGGTTCAAGACTACCCCGGGCAACATAAAAAAGTAGCGGGGTGCAGTGGCGCGTGCCTGTAATCCCAGCTACCTGGAAGTCTGAGGCTGGGGATCCCTTGAGTCTGGTACCTCGGGCAACACGTAAGACCTAGTCTCAAAAAAAAAAAAAAAAAAAAAAAAAAAAAAAAAAAAAAAAAAAAAAAAAAAAAAAAAAAAAAAAAAAAAAAAAAAAAAAAAAAAAAAAAAAAAAAAAAAAAAAAAAAAAAAAAAAAAAAAACCCACAGTATATTTAAGGTTTGTCATTTAAAATTTCTCAACAATTTAGGGTTTACTTAAAAAAAAAAAACCTCTCATCCTTAATCACAGACTCACATTTTTAAAAAAAAAACAAAAAAACAGAAACCTGCCCACAAAACCCTTTACACCTTTCCCAAAAATTCAAAATGTGAAAAACACAGAACTATAAAACTCCTAGAAGGTATCAAGATGTTGACTGTAGTGGTGACTTTCTCGCACACCAAGAATATATAATCTAGGAAAGAACTGATCAACTGACTTAAAATTTATCCAAAGGAAATGCAAACTATATTCACACAAAAATCTACGTACTTAAAGCATATTCCTAATTGTCAAAACTTGGAAGCAACCCCAACTCCTTTAGTTGAGTGAATGGGTAAAAACTGGCACAGCCAATGAAGCATTGATTCAGCACTAAAAAGAAACAAGCTTTCTGTTGGTTAAGTCTTTTTCACTGCCAATGGTCAGGAGTCTCCAAGGAGCTGTTAACAGCTGTGGACACTCTTCATTAGAGGTTTAAGCTCTGAAACAGCTGATGAGTCTAAGAAGCCATTCTAAGCAATGGGGAAAGCTTGACTATGGATGGGGTAATGAGCAATCCAAACACCAAGGCTTAGGTTTTGTCACATATGCCACGTGTAGATGGATGCAGCCACAAAAGCAAGGTCACACAAGGTGGATGGCATTCTGGAAAGAGGTATGCATCATAGAAGATTCTTAAGACCTGGTGCCCACTTGAAATTTTGTTGGTGGCATCAAAGACACTGAAGAACAACATCACCTAAAAGATTATTTTGAGTAGTATGGGACAACTAGAGATTGAAATCATGACTGATCAAGACAGTGGCAAGCAGAGGTTTCGCTTTGGTAACCTTTGAGGATCCTGAGTCTGTTGTCATTAAGAAATAACCATACTGCTGAGCATGCCTGTAAGCAGCAGCCTAGGAAGCTGCGGCTGGAGCCAGGGATCGTGGTTCAAGTTCCACCGGGGGCACGTAGTAAGACCTAGTCACCAAAAAAATAGAGCTGGGAGTGGTGGTGCACTCCTGTAATCCCAGCTACCTGGGAAGCTGAGGCTGGGGATTGCTTGAGTCTATGGTACCCCAGGCAACGAGAGCCTGCGGTTCCACAGGCAAAAATAGCGAGACCTAGTCTCAAAAAACAACAAAAAAACATACTGTAAATGCCCAGGCACGGTGGCTTGTGCCTGTATGCTTCACCCTATGAAGTGGCCGGGGCTAGGGATCGCGGTTCGAGTCCCACCTGGGGCCCGTAACAAGACCTAGCTCCAAAAAAAAAAAAAAAAAAGCTGGATATGGTGGCGTGCGCCTGTAATCCCAGCTACCTGGGGAGCTGAGCTTGGGGATTGCTTGAGTCTATGGTACCCCGGGCAACGAGAGCCTGCAGTTCCACGGGCAAAAATAGCGAGACCTAATCTCAAAACAAACAAAATACATACTGTAAATGACCACAGCTGTGAAGTGTTGCCTCATGAAGCTAAAGGTCAGTGATTCTGGAAGTTAGTTGTGGTCATGGAGGTGATTTTAGTGGGAGTAACTTTGCTTATGGAGGAAACTACTTCAGTTGTGAAGGTGGCTTTGATAGTAGCCATAGTGACAGTGACATATGATGGCTGAGGTTGGTTATAATCGACTCGGCAAAGGGGGAAGCTACGATGATTTTGGCAACTACATTGACCTTCAAACTCTGGACCCATGAAAAGAGGAAACTGGAGATGCTCTGGTTCCTACCAGAGCATCTGGTATGATGCTCTCTCTCTCACCCTATAATAACAGGTCAGAATTTTGCCAAACCATAAAACCAAGGTGGTTCCAGCAGCAGCAGCAGTAGCTATGATACTGGCAGGTGTTGCCAGGAAACTTTTCAGTCAGAAGCGACAGGGAAGTACTGGGTTACGCTTCGTGAACTCAACCTAGCACAACGGTGGCAATGCAACAAAGACGTTTTAGATAATCATGCAAATGGAGGGAAAATTCTCAAGACTCTGTGACTGATTGCATAATAAGTTTCTGTCCTGTAGAAAGCGTAAAGAATTCCAACCATGGGCTTTAACGTAGCTTTCTTTTCTGCTCCTACGATATTAAACTCCTAAGTCTAAGTCTGATCAAGATGCTGAATGTTGGGCCAGGCACGGTGGCTCGTGCCTGTAAGTTTCAGCCTATGAAGTGGCCAGGGCGAGGGATCGTGGTTCGAGTCCCGCCTGGGGCCCGTAGCGAGACCTAGTTCCAAAAAAATAGCTGGGTGTGGTGGCGCACGCCTGTAATCCCAGCTTCTGGGAAGCTGAGGCTGGGGATTGCTTGAGTCTGTGGTAGCCCGGGCAATGAGAGCCTGCGGTTCCACAGGCAAAAACAGCGAGACCTAGTCTCAAAAGAAAAAAAAAAAAGATGCTGAATGTCTTTAAAAAGCAATAAAGCTATGAAGACATTAACAAACCTTGAAAGTACTCTAAGTGAAAAATGCCATTCTGAAAAGGTAACATCATAGTCATTAAGGATCATTAACTTTAATGTATGTACCTTAGTAAGGAAAAGCTGGTAATGGGCTATCAATGTGTAAGACTATACATTTCTCTGTACTTTGAATTTTGCTGAGCCCAACCACTTACTGTGTAGTCCTAAATGGATCAAACACACAAAACAATGGACAAAAACCTGTCTTAGTGTAGTCACTAGAGTATTCACACTTGACTGCAAAGGATTCTAAAAGCTTCTCTATCATCCACTTAGTTAGTACTAAAGGAGCACAGGATCTTTATTTGCAGATTCCCCCACTTGGAGCAAAGGTAAGAAAGCTGCAGTACCAAGTTCAAATGGGAATAAAGGGAGAAAACTGTCTTGGTTCACACTGTTCTTTGTATCCTGTAAATTGGTTTTATTATATGTAGTTTACAGAAGGTGGATGTTATTTAAGTGCCAATGCAGGTAAGCCCTAAAATGAAAACAAATTTAAATATTCGTCTTAAGGAAACCTCCAAAAGAAATTTATGTTTTAAAATTCTTTGATGTGACAAAACCAGAAAACTGCCCCCCCCAAACTAGATTCTTACCACTTTCGTTAAGCACAAAAAATTTATTCCAGATAAATCATTTTATACATTAATTACTGGAAAAGATATGCATATGCTTAGTTGTATACCTAACAATTCAAATTATCCAAACAAAATAAACATGGTAAATACAAATATGTAAGAAATCCACAAAAGCTGTACAAAATAAATATTTAAAAATCAGACTGATACAGTCCATAAGATCTCTTTTACAGAGCTGTACAATTTACAGGTCTACACTGCTTTTTTAAGGGGGTAAAAAAAAGGATGTTTTAATGCTTCTTTCAGAGTAATCCTCCTAGTTGGATCATACTCCAACATCTTCTGAATAAGGTCGAAGAGCAACTCATGTTCAGCATCCTGAGAAAGCATAAATTCCTGAGAAAAGAAAAAGGCCCTTTCTGTTATCATTTATTGCATTTCTTTTATTTTTCCACATAAACACATAAGTTTAGTAACTGAAGCAATGAAACTTACCTTTAAAGGTTTACAGCGTCTTGAAACATATCTGCCAGCAGAACTGTGTTCATCCCAGTCTAATCGATCATGATGAAAGTATTTACGCTTCCTAAGAATAAGCCAATATCCATTCATAAAGTTGATACTAAAAACTTTAACTTCTAGCAACAGTGATTGATTTTACCAATTAGCACGCTTTTATGGATATCAAAACTTAACTTTATTAAAAAGAGATTTAAAAGCCTAGATATGGCCACTGGCTCCTCCTAGAAATAGAAAGGTAATGTGCTGCTTAAAAGTGAAATAACATCAGACTGACTTTATTTTTATAAAATTCTAATTAGAACATGCAGCCAAGTGGTACTAAGGATGATACTCTTAAAGTAAAACATACCTGGTTTTCTGTATCATGTGTTTTGGTAAAGGTCCAAGAATCCTTTCCATCATCGCCAAGTGTTCTTTACTATCATGTGTCTAAAATAATAATTTAAAAATCTTATATATCTCCACTTTACACATCTTGATCTCAACCAAATTAAAATTTCCAGTATATAGAGGGTCGGAAGACACAAAGGTGAACACTTTTAAAAAACAGTATATATGGCCGGGCATGGTGGCACATGCCTGTAAGCAGCAGCCTAGGAAGATGTGGATGGGGCCAGGGATCGCAGTTCGAGTCCCACTGGGGGCACGTAGCCTAGTCACCAAAAAATAGCTGGGCATGGTGGCACATGCCTGTAATCCCAGCTGGGAAACTGAGACTGGGGACTGCTTCCGTCTGTGGTACCCCGGGCAATGTGAGCCTGCGATTCCACAGGCAAAAATAGCAAGATCTAGTCTTTAAAAAAAAAAAGCTGACCAAAAATAATTAAGGCTTTACAGAACAAGCTCACCAATGATTCCTCCAAACTATCATATAGTTTTAGTTTTGTTTTTTTTTTTTTTTGAGACTAGGTCATGCTATTTTTGTCCATGGTACCATGGACTCAAGCAATCCCCAGCTTTAGCTTTCCGGGTAGCTGGAATTACAGAAGTGTGCCACCATGTCCATCTATTTTTTGGGGACTAGGTCTCACTGTGTTGCCCCGGATGGGACTTGAACTGTGCTCCCCAGACCCCACTATGACCCCATAAGCTGTCACTTACAGGCACACACCACCGTGACCAGCTCCTATCATATAGTTTATAACAAGAAAAGATCTAGGTAATGTACACTTTGCATTGACACATTCATTCTCAACAGACAGGAAAAAAACCCAAAGAGTATATTCGTATACACAGGTACCTTTCTCACACAAAACCACTGAAACAGATCCCTTTCACTTACTGGAAACACTGTAAAGCCAAGGTAGTACTCAATAAGAATACATCCTATACTCCAGACATCACATGGCTGGGACCATCCTAGGGCTGCAAAGCAAATGATTAGGAAGAAATCTTCAGTGTTTCTTAAAGACATTTTAAAAAAATGTTCATCATTTGATATTTGAGCTGGAATAAGATGCAAAACAATTCAAAATTAAGTAATATTCTAAGATGGTGCGTAAAACTAGAGCTTTGGATACATTTGCTTTCCAAGTCCCAAGTCCTGTTCACTCTTTCAGAATTAGTGATTAAGAAAAAAACATTTTCCCTCCCCCAATCCTCTTTCTAACCCTACAAATTGGGAGCTACCTACACCATGCAAGATAAGTTGACATGTAAATGTAATGTCTGATATAACAGACATTGAACGACTATATTTTAAAACCCCATCACATGAAAGCTTTACAACCTGAATATATAGTGATACTAATCCTAGGAAAAGATAAAAGGTCTCACACAAAGACTTAAAACTAAAATTTTAATTTTTTTATATAATAAATTTTAAAATCAATTTCTTCAAAAAAGCCATGTACAGATTTCCCAAGAACAATTAATACTTACCTAAAATAACTTCAGGTGCCCTATAATGCCTTGTAGATACCAATGTACTGTGATGTTCATCATCGTAAGTTGCACTTCCAAAGTCAACAACTTTAATATCTGGATTTATCAAAGTACGTTCATCACGTTTCTGAAAAACATAAATGATGTCAGTTAAGGAAGTGTAACAGTAAGGTATAAAACATTCATTTGAAGTTATGAAGATTATACATCAAAGACATACCATTTTTGGATTATATGCCTCAGTGTAATCAGAAGTCACAAATAAGATGTTTTCAGGTTTTAAGTCTGTATGAGTTAACTTATTACTGTGTAAAACTGAAAATGAAACAGAAGTTGCTGTTATTTGAAAAATTAAAAACTCCCAAATCTAGGCAAATCAAGTCAAAAGTCCCTAACAAAAAACTTGGATACACCTTCTCCACAGGTCAAAGAAGTAATCATTTAGCAGTCCGCTAGAGAATCAGGGACTAAAACTTACCACCTTCCTTCTGAAATAGTCCATTAACTGCTTAAAAAGTGAAGAGAATATTTTCTTTCTCTTGTAAAGCTGAGGATGGCCACTAGTCCTTAATTTTAACCTCATGGTTTGAGGTTAATGTTTTCAGAAATTAGAAAAGTTAATCCATGAAAATAGATCATTCCATGCTGAACATTATTTACTATATTTAACTATAACTTAAATGATCAACACCACTCTCATATACTTTTTAACCATGTTTCCAAGTTACTTAAGCTAGATTCCCTTTTTTTAATTATTCAAATCAGTATGGCATAAGTTAGTCTCAATATATTCAAATTTCTGTAAGATAATGTCAAGTACTTACAATTCACAGACTTGCATATCTGATATGCCATCTTTCTGATATGATCCAGTCGAAAAGGCAGAAAACCATTTTCTTTTATGAAGTCATAAGTACTAAGTCCCAAAAGTTCAAATACAATGCAAATGTGACCATGATGTTCAAACCACTCCAACATTTGGACACAGCGGCTATAAAGATGAAAAAAGTAATTTAGGCCGGGCATGGTGGTGCATGCCTGTAAGGTGGCAGCCTAGGATGCCACGGCCGGGGTTAGGGATCGTGGTTTGAGTCCCACCAGGGGCATGTAGCGAGACCTAGTCCCCCCCAAAAATAGCTGGGCATGGTGATGCGTGCCTGTAATTCCAGCTACCTGGGAAGCTGAGGCTGGGGATTGCTTGAGCCTGTGGTACCCGGGGCAACATGAGCCTGTGGTTCCACAGGCAAAAATAGCGAGACCTAGTCTCAAAAAAAAAACTAATTTAAATACAGGTATTTGCAATTCAAAGGCTAGCTGGTAACATTCTTCCAAGTTCTATTTTGATACTTACAATGTACTGTTGGGGTCTGTTGTATTTAAGTGTTCCAGAACTTGTATTTCTGAACGAGCAGCTTCACAGTATCTATCCACATTTTTAACTATTTTTACTGCTACATGTCTTCCTCCCCTATTAGAAAAAGTCCGAGTTAGAATAACAATACAATGATAGTCAATTCCATTTTTATAACACAACACTCTTCAATTGCACTACTTGCACCCTCCACCTTCCCAACACGTGGAGTGCGTATATACACATTACATGCCTTGAAAAGATGCTTGAGCCTGCTCAGGATACTGGCCCTGAGCAGGGTCATATACTCCTTGTACTTTGACCCATGGCATTTGTTGTTATTTTTAAAAATTTATGGTGTAGCACTCAATTTTCTGATTATAATTATTCTCTTCTAATTGCAAATCAAAGTAAGCAACTAGAAAATGTTTGGTTATTTGGTTGGTAACACAAACACATGTTGACCACAAGCTTCCTTTACCAGACCACTATTCATATGAATTATTTTTCCAGCCTTCAAGTAAATTATTTATCTATTTTTCTAATTTAACCAGAATAGTGAGACTTTACCACCCAATTAGTTTGGCAAACTAAAACTCAGCTTCAAAAAAAAAAGTGTGCACTATGCAGTTTCTAGGTCCATGGTACCCTGTGACTAGTAAATATGTCAAACTTTCCTTGAGTCAAGGTTACCAGAAAAGCTGGGATACACTGGAGGCATAGTAAGGAACTTGTTCTTAGAACCTTGCAATGGTAGGAAGTATCCCCTAATAATTCATTTAGAAAAACTATTATTTGGAAGGAAAAAATAAAGCAAGACAACATGTAACAAAAAAGACAATGTCAGAAAATTTCTTATACTTAATTTAAATCAAGACTTTCAAATTATCAAGCCTGGGTAAGGAAAGCCCCTAAAGGCTTTTAAGACTGAAAACCAGTGGCTGGGGGTTGGGGGTGGGTAGAAGAGCACAGCTCAATAATTGTGTCCAGTAAGACAACAACAACAACAAAAACACCTCCTAAACAATAAAATCTTTCCACCTCTGCATAACATTAAAATTAGAGGCTGCAATACCATTTACAGCTGATTAAAAATAGAAACGATCAATATCTTTGTCTGATAACTTCCTATGCTGAAAAGTCAAATTAAATTTCCATGCCACTGATCTCCCCAAATGCAATCTCAGGTAGTTAACTTACGCTTTATGATCGATGCACTCCACGACTTTTCCAAAAGCTCCTTCACCTAAAGTATCAACAATTTCATCTAAAAGAGAGGAAAAAATCTCAGTCGTACCAGGAAGTGGAAACTTTTTACTAACAATGTACATTATTCTAGTTGATGCTACAAATTTCCTTATCACTAGACATTTTATTGGTCAACACTGCTAAAAAACATACATACATAATTATTTTAGGTCTAATTTCATTCTTAAGCTAATTCCATTAACTTGATTTACTGTTTTGGAAGTTCTGCATAACAAACATTAATTTTCTAAAGAAAGCAAAAAACACAATCCCCCCCCACCAAAAGAAATGGAAAAAAACAAACCAAAAGAAACAAAGAAAAGAGAAAGAAAAAAAGATTTCCAAATCCCTGAAATCTTAGTCTATATATAGATTATGTTATCTGAAAAGTTAATAAGTGTTGAAAAATATTCTATACATCTTGCACTTAGTACGTCTCCACTCTGACAGATCAGGTGACCCTCCTCATCATCCTCTACACTCCTGGTTCTTTTCCTTCGGTGACTCTTCTGGAAACGTCAAGTGGGCGGCACCAAGATCATCCAGCCAATCAATATACCCGAGTGAATTCAGGGCAGAATACGAAATTCATTCAGCGGGGAGATATTCAGGCATTCAGATACACGCCAGGCCACAAACGGTTGGCAGGAGCAATTTCAAATTCAGTCCCCAGAAATTCACAGGGCACATAGTTTATGTTAACAGGAGAAAAACATGGCAAGGAACAGATTTTCAGATAAGATACTCAAAGTGGCAAGGCAACAAAACATAATACAATTGTTTTTCTTTAAAAAAAAAAATGCTTAGTTGTAGCATTCACTGAAACATAATTTTAAGTTTCTAGTGTCCTAATTTAATGTGCAAAGTTGTAGGATGTAATATTTACTTGTCAAGTAGGCTGTGGCCAAATAAAGATTTCCTAGCTAATCTAAGAAAACAAATTATTAAAATAGTAAATAAAATTAAAGTCCTAATTTTGGGGAGGAAAAAAGATTTAACATACACAAATAACACTATGGCATTTTAAATGTTATCTGAACTGATTTCCAAATTAACATACAACCCACCATTTCCAAATCTGTAAAGTAGCTTGCTTAGTGAAAAAGGATTAGGCATGCTTCGCTACAACGGGGCACCTAATGCTGAATCATACAAAAATAAAATGCCAACTGTATTTTTGTGATAAGACTTCAGCTTACAAATTAAATTTCTTGAAATACTGAAAAATCTGACTCTCTTGTAATCACTGTTATATAACTAACTTAAAATAATCACCACTATTTCAGTGGAATGACAATTAGCTGCCAACAACAGAATCTATTAGCAAATAAGTACTGCATCTCAAGACTTTCCTACCAATGCATAAACATAAAAAAGAATCCTGCAAGTCAAAATTGGAATGACTTCATCTTAAACAACTTTCTCAAATAATCAAGCACAGATTTAAGTTTTCCTGTTCCACATGGGAAATAAATTTCCAAAATGTTTTAGAAGAGCTCATACCCCATGTGAATGATGATGTGAAGAACTGTGATGAATCCTGTGTTTGCCTTTATAACTACTTCTTCCACTTCTACCAGAGGACTTGCTACTATGGTTCTGATATCTGCTTTCATGGTCTCTATGAAGACGTCCAGGCTCATATCCTTGACTGTAGTCATTTCTGTATTCATCAATGTAACGTCGACTATGATAATCTTTCTCATTTATAGATCTGCTTTCTAAATAATGGCTAGAAAAAAAAAGTTTCAATGCTGTATGCTATTTTCAAATATCCTCCAATTATCATAAATCTCCAAAAATAGTGCTTATCATCACTGGAAAGAGGGGAATGGTAATCTGCCACTTATTCTAATTAATCATTTTTTTCACAAAATATTTTCACCTGGTTTAATTGACATAACATCGTAGTAAAAATGTGGTTTTATACTGAGACACTTCAAATACCCTTCTTACCTATCAGAAGTTTTAGAGTGATTATATTTGCAGTGCTTGTTCTCCCGGGCACTGCTGTGTGATCTCCTCTTTCTTTTATGACTGCTGCTGCTCCTCCAATTTCCACAATCCCATTCTTTTTCATCCCAATCAGGACAAGTTCTCTTCGAGTGTCCCCTCATCTACACAAAAAACAAGTTTTTCCATTTAAACTGTGTCCCACATGTCAACAGTGAGCAAAAATCTACTACAGTTGTGACCTTTTGAAATTATCCTTCTAAATCAAAATTCCAGTCACTTCACTCAATCCACAATCACTGATAAACCCAATGATTTCCTTGGAACCTCATTATGGATACTCTGCTTTATCCATGACAGGCTCAGATTTACTGGAAGAATGTGAGATAGAAAGAGAGTAGGAAGCTTTTCCAATTTATCACCTTTGGCAAAATCCCAGCCCTGTCCAGCCAGCTCCACAAATTTACTATAGGTCCAGAGAGAGATGAGTCACCACATTTAAATGTGTATCAGAAACGAGCTTCCAACTCAAATTTAATTACAAATGCTCTTTGCCATCATCAAAACCACCACATTTTTTTTTTTCTATAGAAGGGTAAACCACTTATCTACCAGGTCTAGAGTGGCATTAAAGCACACTCTCCAACAGAGGTTACATTTAACAAAACCTAGTCTATCCTATTACACAGCTTGCAGGGAGGGGAGAAATCCCTTTTCCTCTTAGAAATGTTTACAAGTATCCCTGACGTGTCGAAAAAGACATGCTAGTAACTCTTAACTCCACCTCGCAGGGCACAACTCTGCATCAAAAACTCTCCAAAGGTTCAACACAAAAGGCGGGAGGGGAAGGGAGTAAAGAAATGCCAAAACATAAAATCCTGAGTTTCAAATATATCATCATCTCTTTCCTCAGATTCTGCAAATATCAGGGAGGGGAAAGATACGCGATTTTTTTTTTTTTTTTTTTTTGAGACTAGGTCTCGCCACGATGCCCAGGGTACCGCGGACTCGAGATCCCCAGCCTCAGCCTCCCAGGTAGCTGGGATTACAGGCGCCCGGCTGCTTTTTCGAGACCAGGTAGGTCTCGCTATGTTGCCCGGAGTAGTCTCGACCCCGCGAACTCAAGCGATCCCAGGCCTCTTGCCTCCCAGCACTGGGACAACAGGCGCGCGCCACCGCGCCCAGCAGCGAAACAACCCTTGTTACGACTTACCTAGACGTTACGCGACATGTCCTGAGTGTTCGGGCTTATAGCCCATTTGTCACGAACACGGGTCCACACAGGACCCGGACTTCGTACATTCCAGAAACCGAGTAAAGGTCACCCACCAGAGACAGCGTCGCCTCCAGCGCGACCGGCAAAGTCCGGCCTCCGCCCCTGCCGCCATTTTACAGCTCAGTAGGAGCGGCCGAGGCGGACAACATGGCGCCCGGCCCTGCGCGGCCCTCCCTTCCCAACTCCTTAAAGACAGATGTTCGAGATGCGCTTTCCGCCTAGCAGACACTGACACTTCCAAACACCAGCCTCTGGGGGTGGGGGTGGGGGTGGGGGAGGGGAGGTAGGAGGGTCAAGGTTTGGCAAAGACAGAGTGGAGAGGCTCGCCTTTGTGCAGCCGGGACGAGCAAAGGCGATCATTGCTTCGGAGTCAGCCGGCAGCAAAAACAAAACAAACAAACAAAAAACAACAAAAAACAAACAAAAAGGGCGGCTGGTGAGGCCGGGGCATCCGCCGGGATTCGCCTGGCACAGTAAAAGGGCCCTGACACCTAGTCCCTTCCATCCGAGTCTTACCGTCCTTGCTAGAGAATCCAAGGCGAAAGAGACAAAGCTCACACTGCAATGGCAGGAGAAGCCCAGCTGGCTGCGACGGGCTCCCACAGCAAAATGGAGCTGACAGCTGCAGTGGCGAGACTCTACTCGAAAACACTGATGACGCATAAGCGCGTCTCCGCCGCGGGGCGGGGCAGGGGGAGTGGCGAGCTTGTGCACAGGCGCGGGAGCCCCAGCTACATGGTGGAGGGAGGGGAGCAACTGGCTGCAGCCATCTTGGCTCTTGGCTTCTGAGAGTGCTGTCCATGCTCATTAAAAATTGTATTTGGGACCTACCGGGATAGGAATAAAAATCACATTTGTGCTACACATGTTGATTTGTAATTATGTATAATGAAACCTGTGTAATAAGTTAACGTCAGGTCAAAAATTTGGAAATTTAAAAATGACTTTTAGCCACTACCCCAAAAAGGGATTAATGCATTTTTAAATCAAGCTACAGTGCTTTTTAAAGAATTATACAATCTGCATCAAATAGCCCCAATATTAGCTTCTGTTCATCATTTCTGTTTTCACTAAGGTCCTGAGACCTATTTAAAACTTGTTAAGTCTTTAGTGGCTGGGACTCATACATACTGAATTGGAACTATTTCCCCAAGGAGATATATATATATATATATATATATATATATTTTTTTTTTTTTTAATTTTTTGAGACTAAGTCTCACTACTTTTGCCTGTGGAACCACAGGCTCACGTTGCCCAGGGTACCAGACTCAAGCAATCCCCAGCCTCAGCTTCCCATATAGCTGGGATTACAGGCGCGCACCACCACACCCAGCTATTTTTTGGGGGGGGCGGGGGGGCGCCTAGGTCTTGCTACGTGCCCCTGCTGGGACTTGAAGTGTGATCCCTGGCCCCAGCCGTGGCTTCCTAGGCTGAGGCTTACAGACATGTGCCCACCATGCCCAGCATACCTAGGCTTTAAAAGTCAATTAGTGAGTTAGAGGCCGAAGAAAGAAAATAGGGAATGGAACAAAATTTAGTGAGTACTCTGCAGTGTTAAGGTCAAGTGAACTGTAAAAGGGGGAAATGGAAGGTTGTGGAGATAAGATCAGAAAATAATCTATGAATAACAAAATTTGTCATAGACCTTAGGGTCCTTTTCAGAGGTCTGCCTCTTATTGTAAAATAAGGCAAGACAAGCAACATCCAAATAAGATTTTATTAAGGTTGTACAAAAGGAAGACAGCAGAAGAGGAAATTTCTCGAGAGCAAGTCTGAGGAGGAAAGCTGTCAAAAGGGTTTTAAGGGATTAGCCTACCCGGGTGGGGTCCGGGGGAAGTATCATAGCTGTGCCATACTAGGGCATGAAGTTACATGCCTCTTATTACTTTGCACATCTTGTTAGTATTATGTACTGCCCAGGGTTGAGTTTTAACATGCTAATGAACCTTGGTTACTCCATACGGAAAGCACATGTGCAAGACAGGTTCACATCAATTTGGGCAGACAAGAGTCCAGAAGCCGTTGATGGATTTTATAGGCTTTAACGCTCTCAGGGAACCAGCTACACAGGCACAACAGGCTGACAAGCAAGGAGGCAGCCACAGGCTAGGCAGGGTGGCTGGGAGTCAGGCAGGCAACTGACCTTTTTACATTTTTTCTGGTTGGTCTCTCCCACATCTTCGTAACTGCACTGCTGGTCTCCATCATCAAAGTGCTGCCCCTGTCGTTGTTGCCACATTTATCCCTGCTCCTAGGCTCAGGTGTGCACTTATACAGGCACACATATGTGCTCTTTCAGCCCAGGTATCCACAATTACATATATGCATGTCCCATGCCCAAGCTCCCAAGTGCCTCCTACATTAACACGATTAAGGCCACAGGTGATAGCCACAGAGGCTAGTGTTGTAAATAAGCCTAATTAATTCATTTGCTCTACACTCTTGCTCAGGATTTCCCCTAACTGCACAGATGAGATACTCAGGCATCCCCTTGCTTCCAAGAAATTGTGAAACATTAGTTAGGACTTAGCACATAAATGTGATTAAAACACAAACCAGACTCTCCAACTAGTACACACTTGCTTAACCAACAAACTGCATTGTCCAAAAGGATTGTCTGTAGAATTTTGTCTTGAATATTTTAAGAAGCACATTTAAACTTTCCATGAAAAATCACCTGGGGAATTCTAAGTGTTTACTCCGGAACTTGCTCTGAGCTTTTACTATAAATCTAAAGACCACAGAAAATAACAAATGGATAAACTAGCCTTTCCAGATCATCGCTTTATACTGCACAAAGTGCAGTATAATATTTCTAGAATGTGGATAGGCATATGCAATAAATGTGTTCAAAAATGCAGGGCTTCAAAGGATACAAAAACACTAATTCAAAAAGATAGATACCTGTATTCGGATGTTTATGGCAGCACTATTTACAATAACCAGGATATGGAAACACAAATGCTCCAAAACAGACAAATGGGGCAGAAAGTTGTGGTATATGTACACAATGGAATATTATTCATTAATCAAAGAAGACAAACATGTCATTCACAGCAACATAGATGGAGCTAGAAGGAGTCATGTTAGCGGAAATAAGCCAGAAAGAAAAAGAGAAATACTGGATGGTCTCAATTATATGAGGGATATAGGGAAAATAATCAAATGGACAAGGAAAATTTTAAATGGTCAACAGAACTGAAGCACTGAGCAAGAGAGGTGGGGGAAGGTAAAATCGGGGGAGGAATGGGCATAAGAGATTAAGATGGTTCACTGGTTATAAGGTGGTGGGAGAACCTTGGGGCAGACAAGGATATGAAATATATATATATATAAATAAAAAAAAGAAAAAAAAATCCCAGGGCTTGAGGTTCAGCATTTAAAAAGTAATATTTATAGGTAACATTTTTTTAATTAAAATTTTAAAAAATACATTGGATAATAGCTGTAGTAAAGAATATGCTCTGAGAAAGGAAGTAAAAGATGTTAAGCTCCCTATGGTACCACCAGCTCATAGATCTTAGTAGTAAACAAGCATGATGATACAATCTGACATCATTCAAACTGTAAACCACAATAGGTGTGGCCCTTAAATTATTCTGCCACGTATCTGTCTAGGTCTATTATAGTTACTGAGCAAATGGGTTGGCATGAATAGTTATGTCCTTAATGTGTACATCATTAAGAGGTCGGTATGTCTTCTCATTTACTGGTAGCTTCTCCAATTCATCTAGAGTCTCCAGACCATCTATTACCCTGAAAGAAAAATAATAATGTGTGAAAATATCCTGATTTATCCAAATATCTACAGTAATTTATAGACTTCTTAGGAGAAAAAGACTGTCTTAGAAGTTCTGAATTCCCTTGCTGAGTATACAATAAAATATTGATTTGATTTTCTGACATAGATATGGAGAAGTTTAGAAACAAATATTTTTATGCATTTTAAAAAAATTATTTCCCCAACACCATCATTTTTATGTCTTTAGACAACATTTAGCAATGGGTAGGAATACTACCAAAGTATTCCTTACTAATTCTGCCCCATTCACAGAAAATAGCTACAGATGGGACCAATATAACTAATAGGGAGGTTTTTTCCACTATAGGAATATCTGGAGAAAATATGTAAGGATGACAACAAAGACCTTAAAGTGGGCGGTGACTTTGCACTTTGTTGCTTAAATATACTGTTTTCACATTTTTGTTTCTACACAATAAAAAGCAGTAATAGTAAAAAAAGGAAAAGAGAAACACAGTTAAGCCCACACCATGCCCCCCCCACCCCCAAAACCTGAGTTATTCCTCATATGTTCAGAAAGTTAGGTAAAACATTGTTAAGAAACAGTGCTTTTTAGAATACTTATTAGTACAACTCAAATCATTTCCTAAAAATTATAGTATGCACTTAAAAAGAGTCAATTTACATTTTATATTTCCACTAAAATAGTACTAAAACTCAAATTTTTTTTATTTTACCCTCAATGTAGGACAATTAAATTAAATTGTACATTTTAAATGCATTATCCCCTTCCAGGTCAGTAAGAAAATACAGGCTATAGGTGGATCACGGGCAAAAAATGACAAGTATTGAGGAAAGTTTTGTTAAGTGTATAAGATATGGGCCCCTTTTGCAAACTCATAGAAAGCTATGTCTGTCTTCCCAGAAAAATGTGTGTACATATACACAAAATGCACACTTTCAAGGAGTCAGTGGACATAGTGGATCTAAGATCAAGAATCCCTGTTCTAAACTACTCTAAACAGTCCTGTCATAAATCTAGTAAGTCAAGTCCTGGTAATTATTGATCACTAATTCTAGATGGTAGGGTAAAAGTGAAAATAAAAGGAACATGGATAACCCCCCAACACACACAAAGGTTCTTAGCATGTATAGTATTTTATTAATTTCACTGATTACTAATATATAAATTAGACACATACACATAATTAAAAAGTTGCAGAATTGTCTACTTTAATTAACCTAATGGGGGATGAGGGGGAGGGGACAGAGATTAACCTAACTAGGCATCCAAACTGCTAACAAAGTCTGGAACTATGCCATGATCTGGAACTTAGTAAATACCTATTGAATGAACAGGCACTTGACTTCATGATTTAGAAAAATTTCCCGAGCACAATGCTTAGAATGGATATTCTAACCAAAACTGTTAAATTTCTCTCTAGGAAACAGTCTTCCCTTCTTACTCACAGAAGCCTGATTTCATTGAATGGCAATGTGTTCAATTGAAAAGTATTTCCTAAACTCCTTACAAGTAAAGGGAGGCCACATCGCTAAATTCTGGGTCTTCCAGGAAACCACTTTTGAAATGGGCTATTTCAGCTGGTATGCACCTTTTGTCCTTCCTTCTCTTGCTACTCGAAAAACAGCTGTTCTGTTTAGAGCAGTGCTGTCCATATTATAACTATAAAGTGAGCTTGAGGGTTCATGATAAAGATGGTTAGAAGACAGAGGGATTGAGGGTATAATAGAACCACCATTCCAGTTCATCTTGTTTAAGCCACTGTTCTTCAGATGTTACCTCTGTAAAATGCTTTTTTTCTTTTTTGTAAAATGTTGTTCTTAATGAAAAATAGATTTATTACAGCTACCATGCACAAGTATTAGCCACGTTTATAAAATAAGGAAACTGAGGCTCAGAGTGGTAATACCTTTCCTGAGGTCACAAGGGCTGGTCAAGTAGTGGACTTAAATTCCATGAGCAGTTGGGTCTCATAATATTCTTTTAATATTGGTTATGCTACTACCACATTCACTCATAAACATCCTATGCACTGAAATTCCAAAGATACCCACAATACTCACTTTCCAAATACTGTGTACTTCATGTCCAAATGTGGCTGTTTGCCATAGGTGATGAAGAACTGAGATCCATTGGTGTTTGGGCCATTATTAGCCATAGACACAACACCTCTAACACTGTGCTGAAAAAGAGAAAACTACTGACTTATTTTTATAAAAATACCTCAAATACAGGACTCAAAGATAAATTCTTTTTAACTTCTCGATATTTAAGAGGCCAATATTTAAGAGACCATTTAACCTGTGTATCTCCTGGGGCTAATCCAAATATCCAGTTTTTCTATTTTCTGTATTTTTAAAAATTTGTATGTAAATTGTTTATATATCAAATTATATTCCCCAATTAACTTTTCACTTTGTTTCATTTCCACAAATACTTTCAGCAATATCAGCGTATAATAGGAAGAATCCTTACATTTATATTAAGGAACTGTGCTGGCATGAAAGGATCAGGCAGACAACAAAACCAAAATCCCCATAATCTCTTCACACATACACTGGACTCTGGCTAAGTTCTTTATCTGTAAAACAAGGGAGGTTGGACTAGTTCAAGGGATTTATTCATATTTCAAATGCTCACAAGCATCAGCAGATAAAAACTGATCACTGTTATAATGTAAACATTAAGAAGGGTAGAGTCTGGTAAAAAGGATTAAGGTATCTCTTGCCTAGCACCATTAAAAGTTGTTTTTGTTTTTGTTTTTTGAGACTAGGTCTCGCTATTTTTGCCCATGGAACTGCAGGCTCATGTTGCCCAGGGTACCATGGACTCAAGCAATCCCCAGCCTCAGCTTCCCAGGTAGTGGGATTATAGGCATGCACCACCACACCCAGCTATTTTTTTGGGATTAGGTCTTAGTATGTTGCCCCAGGCAGGTCTCGATCCACCATCCCCAGTCCCAGCCGCAGCTCAATAAGCTGCTGCTTACAGGCACGCACCACCATGCCGGCTTAACAGTTGTTTTTTTAACCATTGGTCACAGAGAATGCATCTGTGGGTCTCCACCCATGGAGGAATGTAGTTCATAACCCCAGGACTAGATGATCTAAGAAATGTCTCATCTAACTCAAATACTCATACTATTTGTTAAACAAGGGATTATATGTACAATAAAAGGATTTACTGGGTTTTGTTCTTTTTTTGTCTGTTTGTTTTTTGAGATTAGGTCTCCCTATGTTGCCCGGGGAAGTCCTGATCTGGGATCAGATCTGAGTAATCCAGATCCCGGATGGGATGGGATCCCGCAGACTCAGGCAATCCCCAGCCTCAGCCTCCCAGGTAGCTAAGATTACAGGTGTGCACCACCACGCCCAGCTATTTTTTTTTTTTTTTTTTGAGACTAGGTCTCACTTTTTTTGCCTGTGGAACTGCGGGCTCATGTTGCCCAGGGTACCACGGACTCAAGCAATCCCCAGTCTCAGCTTCCCAGGTAGGTGGGATTACAGGCGTGCACCACCACGCCCAGCTATTCTTTGGGACTAGGTCTCACTGTGTTGCCCCGAGTGGGACATGAACAGTGATCCCTACCCCCAGTCACTTCATAGGCTGAAGTTTACAGGCATGCACCACAATGCCCAGGTCCCCAGCTATTTTTTTTAAAAAATAATTTATATATATATCATTTATATATATACATATATATAAAAATTACTATAAATTATTTACATGTAATATATAATATGTAATATGCAATGAATATAAATTATATGTCTTATATATAAATACATACATAAAATATATAAATAACTTATATATTAAAAATAATATATATATATATTTCACATCATTGTAATCCCTGGGGGTGACCCACCACCTCCCATCCCTGGCTGCTCCAGCGGGTCTCCGCCCCCCAGTTGTGGTTGTCCATATATTAGTGAAACCATTTGTTTTCTGTCTTTTTCCTTCTGACTTGTTTCTGCCAATATGATTTCTTCTAGGTACATCCATGTTACCATAAAATCGACACATTTGTTGTTTTTAATTGATGTGTAATATTCCATTGTGTATATATACCACATCTTTTCATCCAGTCATCTGTCTTGGGGCATTTGGGTTGTTACCATGTCCTTGCAATTGTAAAGCTTCAGCCGGGCACGGTGGCTTGTGCCTGTAAGCTTCAGCGTATGAAGTGGCTGGGGGTAGGGATCATGGTTCGAGTCCCACTCAGGACAACACAGCAAGATCTAGTCCCAAAAAATAGCTGGGTATGGTGGCAAGTGCCTGTAATTCCAGCTACCTGGGAAGCTGAGACTGGGGACAGCTTGAGTCTGTGGTATCCCAGGCAACGTGAGCCTGCGGTTCCATGGGCAAAAATAGTGAGACCTAGTTTCAAAAAAAACAAAAGAAAAGAAAAAACGTTCCAGCTATTTTTTTGAAACTAGGTTTTGTTATGTTGCCCAAGGTGAGTCGTGAACCGGTGGATTCAAGCAATTCCTAGACTCAGCCTCCCTTCCTAGGCTGGGATTAAAGGCGTGCGCCATCACACCCAGCCCAAAAGGATTTACTGTTAACACTGAAGACATGAAAGAACTGTTATAAGGAGGTGCCCCAAAATAAAATAGACTACAAATAAAATGAGTAGTCATTGAGGTTCATTAGAGAACACACGTGAAACAAGGAGATGCAATTACATTAAGCTATTAATGCTTTATGTCTCCCTAAGGTGACATACCAAACAAAAATATATGTACCACTTGTAACAATCATTTCTTACATGGCATACATGCCTAACCAAATATATTATTTCCTTTTGACTGTTTCTGAGCTCTATAAAATGCTATCATACTCTTTGTAGTCTTTCAGGAAGTGCTTTCTATACTTAGCATGTTTCTAATTTTCATACATGTATATATTCATAACTGTAGTTCTCATATAAATTTTTTTTTTTTTTGAGACTAGGTCTCACTATTTTTGCCCATGAAACCACAGGCTCTCATTGCCCGGGGTACCACAAACTCAAGCAATCCTCAGCCTCAGCTTCCCAGGTAGCTGGGATTACAGGCACGCGCCACCACGCCCAGCTATTTTTTTGGAACTAGGTCTCGCTACCGGCCCCAGGCGGGACTCGAACCACGATCCCTAGCCCTGGCCACTTCATAGGCTGAAGCTTACAGGCACGAGCCACGGTACCCGGCCTCTCATATAAATTTTTTATTGCTTGGTAATATTCCACACTGGATAATTCCATTGATTTTATGATCAATGTATCTTTAGGTTGTTTAGATTTTTACTATCATAATAGTACTCTAGGAACACTGTCACACATGTCTCCTAATGTACACATACAAGAGTTTCTCTAAGGTAAACATTTGAGAATGAAATTGCTCAGTCAGAGTATGTAAGTATTCAATACACAGCCTTGAATGTAATAGCGCTTAAACTTGCCTAAGTAGGAATCACCAGGCAGCCTTAAAATATAATCAAGCTTCTAAAAAGTTCTACTGACTTTTTTTTATAGTCAGTGGAGGTAAGATCCTAACCTTCTATATTTTTAGAACCTCAGAGATGAGTCTGTAACAGGTAAGACTGAAAACCAGTGACACAGCCGGGCATGGTGGCGCATGCCTGTAGGCAGCAGCCTAGGAAACTGTGACTGGGGCCAAGGATCATGGTTTGAGTCCCGCGGAGGGCACTAGCAAGACCTAGTCCCAAAAAATAGCTGAGCATGGTGGCACACACCTGTAACCCCAGCTACCTGGGAAGCTGAGGCTGGGGATGGCTTGAGTCTGTGGTAACCCTGGGTAACGTGAGCCTGCGGTTCCACAGGCAAAAATAGTGAGACCTAGTCTCAAAAAAAACAAACAAAAACCAGTGATACAGTATGATGGATATTATGGAAACAGTTGTTAACTAAAGCCTAAAAATAAATTCTTTCAAAGATTGATTTTTTAAAAACAATTTGTTCTCCAAACCCACCTCCTATATCAAAAATAACATTTATGATAGAAAAGCAAAAATAAAATAAAGTACTCCTACCATCCAGAGATGAACACTGCATTTTTTTCTCTGTGGTAAAAATAGTAACTGAAGCTAGGCATAGCGGTGTGTGCCTGTAAGCGACAGCTTATGGAGTTGCATCAGGGCCTGGGGATCACTGTTTGAGTCCTGCCCAAGGGCAACACAGCAAGACCTAGTCCCAAAAAATAGCTGGGCATGGTGGTGTGTGCCTGTAATCCTAGCTACCTGGGAAGCTGAGGCTGGGGATTGCTTAAGTCTGTGGTACCACAGGCAAAAATAGCAAGACCTAGTCTCAAAATGAAAAAAAAAAGTAACTGAAATACAATAATATACTAAATTACAATTTTTGATTGAGGAGAATTTATCTTCTTTCCAATTACAAAGTTATCATTGTTTGCAGATATAATGTTTAAGAAACCACAATGACACTATCTCTGGAATGTAGAACTGATTTTTTTTTTTTTTTTTTGAGATTAGGTCTCACTATTTTTGCCTGTGGAACCGCAGGCTCCCGTTGTCCAGGGTACCACAGACTCAAGCAATCCCAGCCTCAGCTTTGCAGGTTGCTGGGATTACAGGCACACGCCACCATGCCCAGCTATTTTTGGGGGATTAGGTCTTGCTATGTGCCCCTGGCGGAACTCGAACCACAATTCCTGACCCCAGCTGTGGCTTCCTAGGCTGCCGCTTACAGGCATGTGCCACCATGCCCAGCCTAGAAAAAAAATTCTTTAGAAAGTTTGAAAAGACTACTCAAAGGCTACAAAAACACTAAAAGGACACATGTATTCAGATGCTTACTGCATTATTTACTATAGCCAGAGTAAGGAAACAACCCAAATGCCCCCAAAACAAATGAATGAATCAGAAAATTGTGGTATGTGTACACAATGGAATATTAGTCAGCAATCAAAAACACCAAATTTGATGCATTTGTGATAACATGGATGAAACTAGGACTCATGTTAGTGGAAGTAAGCCAGAAAGAAAATGAGAAATTTTGGATGATCTCACCTATATGCAGGATATAGGGAAAAAGAAACAAAAGGTCAAGTAAAACTTAAAAGTAACTGTCAGCAGAACTAAAGCATAGAGCAAGAGGGGGAAACGGATGGGCATAAGAGAATAAAATGATGGTTCACAGGTGACAAAGTAGTGGGAGAACCCCGGATAGGTACAATGATGTAAAATACATATATGTACAATCAATCAAAACAAAAAAGTTTTAAAAGTAAATAAGAATCTCTAATTTTACCATGCTAAAAGATTAATATACATTTCTCATAAATCTAGTTGAGATTTACATCAGGTATTAATACAGAAATATTCAAATTCTAACAGAAAATGATAAAAGTTGGAAATTGAAAATGGACAATATTGCAAAGTGGAGATCTGGTAGTCTTTCAATAAAGGCCAATGAGTCATGTCATTCAACATGAATTTCTTAGCAAGACTTTAAATGACTTTGGTATATTACTAAGATTTCAGATTGGACTCAAAGATGAGCTCACTTAACATCAAATCCATGTGATGATAAATTCCAGTATTTATTTTAAGCTAGAACATTTATACTTTTTTCCTTGTTAGCAGTATCAAGTGTGCAAAATTTACAAAGTATACTTATCTAGTAATGGTGTTAACTTGTTTTACTATAACTTAGTATCAAAATTTCCAAGTGTAAACAAGGGATGGAAAAAAAAAAGATTTTTAAGCACTGTGCATATACCTTAAGATATTCACTGTATTCATCTTCAAACTTCTTGCCCCAGATACTGTTACCTCCTCTTCCGGTACCTATAAGACATTAAAAGAAGGATCTAAGTTGAAAAGGTACTCTTTTTGAAAATTTAAGGGCTAGCTTATAATACAATTCTTTAAACACAAACGTGGTATGTCCTCTCTTGCTTCCCATAACTTAAAGACAAAATAAATAAATAAATAGATAGATAAATAAATAAATAAAATCTTTACACACACAAACCCCCCCCCCCCCCCCACAAATCTTCCTAGTCAATGTTTTTCAATTTTAGGGTTAGGAGCTCAAAATTTTCTTGCTACAGTAGGGTAGCCAAGTCTTAAGAAATAGACAGCTGCTGGGAGTGATGGTGTATGCCTGTAATCCCAGCTACCTGGGAGGCTGAGGCTGGGGATCACTTGAGTCCATGGGTTCGAGACAACCCTGGGCACCATAGCGAGACCTAGTCTCAAAAAAAAAGAAAGAAAAAAAAAAGGGAAAGAAATAGACAGCTTTTATTTTTCTCTTCTGTGTCTTTCCCACTTTTCCTATCTATACCAAACTCCCTAGATGTTAATGAAACAACCTACCTGTTGGATCTCCTGTTTGAACCATGAAACCCTTGATATTTCTATGAAATATACAGCCATTGTAGTAATTACTGGCACAAAGAGCCAAGAAATTCTGAAGAGAATAAAAACAATGAATTGAGAAATAATGTAACAGAAACTAAATGCACCATTAACAGTATATTTGAAGTGACTTTTAAACATTAGTTTGGACAATGTAACTTCCCTGTCTATAATACTTTAAAGGCTTCTCTCAGTTTCTGAGATAAAACACAAAACCCTTAGCAGATCTAACAAGTCCTGACGACTTGGCCTTCATTAACAACCCCACCTGTTGGTTATTAAGTTAACCCCATCAATGCTCTGAAAAATTCAGCCAGAAGAAGCAGGTTTTCCTACTTTGAAGTCTTTGTACTTGCTATTTCTACACTGGGAATATTCTTTTTTATATCTTTGTACATTGAAAAAACTTCATATTACCTTTCATACTCAGTTTAAGTAACCCTTTCTTGACTAGGCCTGATCTCACATCCTTCTTTTATTTTATTAATTAATTTATTTATTTCTTTTGTTTGTTTGTTTGTTTGAGACAGGTCTCGCTATTTTTGCCCATGGAACCGCAGGCTCTCATTGCCCGGGGTACCACGAACTCAAGCAGTCCCCACTCAGTTTCCCAGGTAGCTGGGATTATAGGCACGCGCCACCACGCCCAGCTATTTTTTTGGAACTAGGTCTCGCTATGGGCCCCAGGCCCCAGGGACTCGAACCGGGATCCCTAGCCCCAGCTGCTTCATAGACTGAAGCTTACAGGCATGAGCCACCGTGCCCGGCCCACATCTTTCTTTTAAATAATTTCTTTCCCATTATTCTCCATCTCACCACTTATTTGCATTTGCATCAAGGTTTTATCATCCTCTAGAATTACTTTTTTTCCTAGAATAAATCCTCCCTAGGCCGGGCACGGTGGTTCATGCCTGTAAGCTTCAGTCTATGAAGCGGCCGGGGCTAGGGATCAAGGTTTGAGTCCCGCCTGGGGCCCGTAGCAAGACCTAGTTCCAAAAAAATAGCTGGGCGTGGTGGCGCGCACCTGTAATCCCAGCTATCTGGGAAGCTGAAGCTGGGGATTGCTTGAGTCTGTGGTAACCCGGGCAATGAGAGCCTGCGGTTCCATGGGCAAAAATAGCAAGACCTAGTCTCAAATAAATAAATAAATAAATAAATAAATCCTCCCTGCCCCTTACTGAGACTATTAACTCCATGAGAGTAAATAATATCTTTTGTTCATCACTGTATTCCAAGACCTTTGCAAGATAGCTTTTCATAAATAATTGTTGCAGAATTAATGCATGCATACAGTTGACTATCTTCCTTCTATTCTTGTCAAGTTTTTTTTTTTTTTTTTTTTCTTGTCAAGTTTTAATGACAAATTATTTCAGCTGTTTAGGGAAAACATATAAAACAACCTAATGATTATTTACATTCTGAGGAAATGAGTCAAAAGAATGACACCAGCTACTACATAGTCTAAGAAAAATCATCTAGTCTTTATTTGACCCGCCTTTGACATTAAGAAAGGCAAATAAAAATTAGGTCAGAAAATATGATACCAAAGCCAGGCATGATGGCGTGTGCCTGTAATACCAGCTACCTGGGAGGCTGAGGCTAGGAACCACTTGAGTCCGTGGGTTCAAGACAACCCCGGGCAACTTAGCGCTATCTAGTCTCTAAAATAAATAGATTAGATAGATTAGATAGATAGATAGATAGATAGATAGATAGATAGATAGATAGATAGATAGATAGACAGACAGACGAATGAATGAATGAATGAATGAATGAATGAATGAATGAATGAATGAATGAATAAATAAGAAATTATACCAGTTTTTCCTGACAATTGTTTTATAGAAAGTTTTTTAATTTCTCCCCCTCCCCCTTTGGTTAGATTATTCACTTTGTTTCATTAACTCATTTTTTATAGGTACATAATAGCACTCACCTCACATGTCCTGGGTGTTCTCTCACAGAAGACTTCTATTTTAATATCCCCTACATCTGTATGCAAAGTCACTGACTAAAAAGGAGAGAGAATTTTAGGTGACTTTATGTACTATATTATTTTCCTAACTAGGTATTAAAGGTGATATTCTGAATAAAACAAAAACAGATTGAATAAAACAGGTTTCAGAAATGATCTTGTCCACATAGCATCCCTGAGAGTTAAGTCTTCAAAATTTATTGCGACTAAAAAAAAAATAAATAAAAACTATAGAGGAATACAATGTTAAGGAAGAATACTATCAGTGCTTAAAGTTGTGGTGCTAGTAATGTAACAGAAATTAAGTTTGAAATTTTCATTAACAAAACCAAAAACAATGATTATGTGAGTATTGCTGACTTTAATGGCAATTCACCAACTTTGATCACTTACTGAAAAATAGCAAGAAATTGACTTTTTAAAACAAAACAATTTCTACCATTTTCCTTATGTAATTTCATTCTGAAAAACAGGGTTGAAAAACAATTTTTTTTCTCAGCTAAAGAGAACATAAAAATTATTCATTTTCTACATCTTAAATGTGTATAGGTAGTCATGGTACTCCTTTTGGTTTTGCTTTTCTTTGGTTTTACCTGTTGTTTTGGTAGCTTGTATGTTCCTTTTCTTACTGTATTCCAGAGAGATGCAGAAACAATTATGAGGCTTTATCATTTCTCTTCTTACAAGAGTATCTAACAGAGTACAGCCAGGTTGAAAAAAAAAATGGCAGGAATATGTGTGTCTCTGGTGGGGTAGGGAATTATTTTTACTGCTTTTACTCCACTTCAAATTCTGGCTGCCTTCCTTACACCTACAACAGGAGCCATTAAAAAGGACCACACTCATTGACATAGATCTGAGTGTGCTTCCATGCCAAAGAATAATATACAATATTGTAAACCAAAGTTACTGCAATACAAATAAAAATGTTTTTAACTATCATACCCAGCTATACTAGTCTGCTCCAATTCCCCTTTCTTTGAAAGCAGTGTTTTCCCCATGACAATAATTCTGTGTACTTTAAGTGAAAAGAATGAAAGTTAAAAATTTGCTTATTTTTGGTTTTGTTTAGAATCATTTTACACAGTGAGTTTCTACAGCTTATCACTTCTCTACCATAAAAACTTGCCATGAAAACTTCCATACAGTCGCAACCTGTGACTGAATTTCTGAAAATTACTTATAATGAAAAGACATCCACAAGAATTGTGTGCAACCTACCATTTTTTTTCCTTGGTGGTTTCAGGAAGTAATTACTTAATTTTCAGTCTTACAAAGTTCAAAAGCAAGTCTCTATTAGGAAAGAAAAAAGAATTAGGTTGGTTTTTTTCTCTTAATTCACAAGTTCATTTTTACTGCATATTTAAAGAAAAAAAAATCTTGAATAGAACTCCCAAGTAATAAAAACTTAGTTCCCGTTTTAAGAGTCTCCTTGCCAAGTTTCAAAAAAAAAAAAAAAAAAAAAAAACCAGGTCTATTTCCATCTGCACTGAGTATTCTGCCTGGAATGTTGAACTTAACACGTGCGTCTGCCTCACTCTTTAGACTGCTCAAGTCAGCTCTCCCAGACCTGATAACTCTATTTTGATCCAAAATCTACTAGCTGCCCTATTTTCTTTTCCCGTTGAACTTATCAAACACACCATATACTTTCCCAAGCTATTAATCCTGTCATTTCAGTGCCCCTTCTGCCTAGAAAACGGACTGTCCAGAATGCTGGCTCGAAGTGATCCAAGAGCTCAGCGTTTGAATAAATGAGAGAACGAACGACCTTAACCCATACTTACTTAACCCTTTCGCCTAGCACAGCTGCTGCTAAAACCGACAAGACTCAAGTCTCTAGCTGGAAATTTAGTTTCTTTCGTTCACCGGAAATCGTGCAGCGTCCCATTCGAGAGACGCCTCTTTTCAGCACTCCTTTCCCCCCTCCTAGCTCGAATCAAAAGGACTAGAACTAGGGAGAAAACGTTAATTTGCCCCCACTTGGAACGCTTTTCACAGTACTGGGGCGCTCTTTCAACAACCCTACTAGGACAGGAAGCGCAAGCAGGATCTAGCTCAGTTCTAAAACCAAGAGCACCACTTCCGGCGCACCCCTCCACGCCTTCCATCCACGCCGGGGACTTCCGCGCGGGACCGGAAGTTACGCAATGAAGCGTTCCCGGGACCGGTAAGCCTAGGATTTAAATCTCCTGGAGCGTAGCTGAGAGTGCAGCTGCAGGCGGTGGTTCCTAGAGCGCGCTATTGTGTGGGTGTTGGCGACAGGCGGCCGCAGAAGAGGAGAAAGGGGCAGAAAACTGGCCGCACGAGAACACGTGGCACTAGCTGGGCGGGGTGCCGACGCCGAGGCGTACTGACCGTGCCACTTGGACTTGCTGAAAAAGGCCTGAAGTGGGGCTGAGAGGAGGGGTGCAGGAGGTAACATAGGGGTGAGGTTTGCTGTAAAGCGCACCTTGCTCGTGTCACTTAGCGATCACAGCCGGGGCCGACTCTCGGCCGGGCACTGCACTCAGGTTTATGTCGAAACCTCGCGACAGCGCTCCGCTGAGCAAAGTTCAGGGAAGGAGACTGCGGAGGAGAATAAATTCCTTACTTAGCTGTGGCTCGGGCCCCTTCTGGTTTTTGACTCCGTGCACTTACCCAGTGTGCTGACTCCTTCCTACTGTTCTTTGTGGTTCCAAGTCACGAAGCTTCGCAGTTTACTAATCTGTGAAATGGGAGGTGTCCTATGTAACTGCAAGGACTCCTAAGATGTGGTAGTAACTAACTCAAAACTGGAGTGGGGCTCAGGGGGCTTCATTTTTACACCTGCACTTGCAGATTTAGAAGCGTGGAGGGTAGAAGTCATGATGGGCTGTTAGCAGGTCTAACCAAATCCTAGGCCTGGGAACTTTTGGAGGCTACGTATCGCTTCGGGTACTGAATGTACTGTATCTCATTAAGTTTTTTTGCTGTGGAACTGTTGAAAACAATTGCTTTTGAAATCATTGGGTTATGAGTATTTCATCAAGTTTACGATTGACTTGTTAATTGCACGTGCAATGAAATGCTGTCTTCCAGAAGTAAAAATGCTCATAGTAAATTTAAGAATTTAAGGAGTTGATAGTGTTACCATCTACCAACGTTATTCAAGTTAACATTTTCTGATTTTGTAAGTTTCACCTTTTGGAGACAACCATTTTTCCTCCCTCCAATTTTCCTCCTACCTTCCTAGGGGGTTTTGGCCAGTCTTTCTTTTTTCTTGGATGCAGCTGTCTAGAAGACTCATTGACTGACCAATGTGAGCTCCATCTTCACTTCTCCCATGCCTTGAACCTTTAATGCACAGGTGTTGATAGAGGGGCCTTTTGCCACCTGATCTTCCCTGTGTATGTTGAACCACCTGTCAGTAGTATAGAAAGAACAAAATTAAAATCAGTGAATTACTGAAGTAGTGAAAATTTATTGTGCATCCACCAAAAGAAAGTTTGCTAAAGAGGGAGCATTCAAATCAAGACATGGAATGAGGCTCAAGGATATATTGTTAGAAAGCAGCTTATGTCGTGAGAAGGTAGTGACTGTTCCTCAAAATGATTGCTTATAGTATTAGAATTTTCTTAAATGATTGCAAATTGGTTAGTTTTTATCTCATCAATTTGGGGAATCAGTTTATATATATATGTTTTGAAAGGACAGATTTACTAAGAAAAGGAGAAAGATAGGAGAGACAATAGTATAGGCACAGATGGGCAGTCTTGGTATGAGAGCTGTGTTTAGTCAGTGTAGAAATTGTTCTGATCTGAAGTAAGCTAAATTAATCTTTGTTTGCCTACTGAGCTGGTTAGGAATTTTCAAGGCTGGTCTTTGTTTTTTATTTTAACATTCCCTTTTTGTCTCATTCTGGCTGCTGATCAAGCATTTTTAACTCCAAATTTTGCCATTGGGGGTGGTAGGTATGGTAGCTAGGTAACCATAACTGCTGGCTTAGGTTGGTGGTACTGAGATACATAAAAGATAATTCCTGTTCTCTGTAGCTTCAGTACACTGGGTGAGATACACAAATAGGAATATTACAGTACAAGAATAATAAGGAGGGATGGGGGCCATGAGAGAGGAAATTCTGAAAAGGAGGATTTCTAAAGAGACATGTTACTGCTGGGTGTGGTGGCACCTCTTGTCCAAGCGCTGGGAGGCAAGAGGCTTGAACTTGCTTGAGTTCACAGGTTCAAGACTCCTGGGCAACCTAGTGAAATCTGGTCTCGAAAAGCAGCCGGGCGCTGTGGCGAGTGCCTGTAATCTCAGCTACCTGGGAGGCTCAGGCTGGGGATCGCTTGAGTCTGTGGTACCCCAGGCAGCATAATGAGACCTAGTCTCAAAAAAAAAAAAAAAAAAAAAAGACACTTTATTTAAGAAGTTGAGGAGACTTGGGAGAGTAATATTTAGAGAATGGAAGTGAGAAAAGGATGGTGGAAACATAGGTGAGGAGAACAAAAACAGGAGCCAGGGAGGTGGGGAGCAGGTATGTACCAGGCTTGTCTAGGTGATTTACCCATATTAACCCAATGACTTCTCAGGCTGGCTGATGAGACAGGCTCTGAATACCTCCAATTGGTAAATGGAAAAAAAAAAAAAAAGCTCAGGTTGATTAAGTGACAACTAAAGATACCGTGTACTGCTAAGTGGCATGTCCTGCTTTGAACCCGGGTTTTTTATCACAGCTTTTTTTGCCTGTATGCTTTGCTGCCTCAGAGGTCCAGGCCTAAAATATACTTGCGTGTCATTTTCTGTTTTAACTTCAGATACTCATCCTGACCTGATTTCTTTATGTTGTCTCGTGGATGCCTGGTCCCCTCCAAAGTCCGACTTGTCCATTCTCTGATCTGCAGTCCTTCTCGTTCCTTCATGGATTTGAAAGCCCTTCTTTCTTCCTTGAATGACTTTGCATCCCTCTCATTTGCTGAGAGTTGGGACAATGTTGGCCTATTGGTGGAACCAAGCCCCCCACACACTGTGAACACACTCTTCCTGACAAATGACTTGACTGAGGAAGTGATGAAGGAGGCACTACAAAAGAAAGCGGATCTCATTCTTTCCTACCACCCACCTATTTTCCGACCCATGAAACGTATAACCTGGAAAACCTGGAAGGAACGCCTAGTGATCCAGGCTCTGGAGAACAGAGTTGGAATCTACTCTCCTCACACAGCCTATGATGCTGCACCGCAGGGAGTCAACAGCTGGTTAGCTAAAGGGCTTGGTAAGATTCCACCCTTTCTTTCACGTTATTTTTTTCTACAAATGCTTGGAAATTTTCTTTTCTCTTTTTTTTTCATTATTATTATTATTATGTTTCATTCTTTAAATCACAACCTCAGTAAATGGCTTTTGGGATACCTCCCCCACCTCCCTCCCTCATTCTCTCACACCCTGTTCTTTGTTGTCTGCTACTCTGTGTTAAGTCCATTAGTCTCTTTCTTTTCTGTGGTAGTGTTCTTTCATTGGGTGAGGGACTGTGTTCTTGGAACCAGGCAAGCCTTGGTGGTAGGTTTTCAGCCTTACGTTTGCGTTGGGCAGCCAGTCTATTTTTACTTGTGGTCTTTCCATGCTTTCTCGTTGCAGGCTATCTTCTCCAACCCCATCTCTGTTGTTTTGCTGCTTTACCTTATGGTTCTGGCATCAGATTTAGGGGGTCTCACCTACTGCCATTGCTGGTGAAGAAGTTTCTCTCTGGAATCAGGCAGTTGTGATTGGCCGTTGTAGATGACCTCCTCTGCCTCAGTTTGCAGCTTTGCTGAGGGGCTGATGCCACCAGTCTTTGGCTTTCCTTTCCTCTCCCGTAGAGTGGGGAAGGGCGCCTTGCTTTCCCAGAAGGCATCTCCGAAATGAGATCTTGGATCTTCCAGACTCGGTGAGCACATAGGTGCGCTTCATGATACCATGTTTCTATAGATGTTTTTCCTGTCTCACCTGGATTGGTTCTTTTAATTGTCCATCTGCTATGTCCAGCTCAGGCTTGTGGGCTGGATTTTTACCTGATCCTTCACCCGTTTTATGATGGGGTTTGTGTTATATATGTTCTTGCTCCTCCTGAAGATTAGCTGCAGGGTGATGAAATGGAGGGAGCACACCCCGCCCGCCACCCCTCCCCTGCCTGCCCATGCGGCCATACCTCCCTGTGTGGGGCGGGGACCAGATGTCAATGCATGTGCCATCCCAATCCCCCCTTGGGCTGGGGTCTGGGGGCAAATGCCTCAGCTGATCTGAGCTGCAGATGACTGCCCCATGCAAATACCATCCACTGGTGGATGGAGCTACAACCCCATCCGTCCCCCCTCCTGGGCTCTCCAGACTTGGGGGGGGGATTACCCCGGGGTCTTCTCCACCTTTGCTTCCTGCTAGCTAGGTATGGAAGGGTGGGAGTCCTGGGCAGCATGGAGGCCTCCGGGCTAACCCGTTACCCCCAGCAGTGTACAGCTGGCCTGCCCTCCCCTGAACCCTCTGGACGAGAGGATGCTACCTGACCGAGGCCTCCCTTCCAGCAGCTGAAATTTTCAATGGAGTTTTCTAATAGTGTTTTAATTGCTTTAAGGGTAGAGAGCAGCGTTGTTTTATTTGTATATAATATAGTTTAAAAATGTTGTTGAAGTCTGGCTATTTGAAAAAAATGAAATTTTTATCCTTCATGAACAATAATAGCAAGTCTTCACTGATGGACTTTGTTTCGTGATTCCTCATGTGATATAGAGTACCTGTTCCAGAAATGCGTGTTCCATTGAATTGAAAGCTTGGACCTCTCTAGCATGCACTGCATATTAAATTAGACATTGTTTGAATGCTTATTGAATGCTGCTTTGTGCCAAGCACAGTGAGGTGAATTCAGCTTGTTTTTCACCTTTATTCTTACTAAGTCTTTTTAGATTACTCACTCATTTTGGGCTGAAGTTTTTATGATGATGTCATTGAGTCAGTGTGGTAAAGTAGTTTTTGAATTTTTGCAATCTAAGTCATGGTTTACTTGAATAACTATAATAAGCAGGCAAAATTCTATATAGCCTCTAAAAATACATCAGTCAGCCTTTCTTGTCCAAGTTTTTGTGATATTTAAGAATCTTCTGGAAAATAATTCTGAAAATAAGCGCTATTTTGTATGTCCATACCAAATCCCTAGATTTTGGGACTTGTTGGATGTGTATGTAAGGTATATGTGTGCATGCTATATAAGCATGTGAGAATGAATCTTTAAAAATTTCTCATTTTAGTTTATCTTTGTAACCTTAAAAATATAACCACAAAATATTTATTTCCCAACAATTTTTTCCTAGGTGTTTGCACATCTAGGCCTATACATCCTTCCAAAGCTCCCAGCTGCCCCATGAGTGGAACACACAGAGTAGAATTCAATGTTAACGACACCCAAGATCTGGACAAAGTCATTTCTGCAGTGAAAGGAATTGCAGATATTTCTATCACTTCTTTTTCTGCTAGGTACAATATATTTTTATCCTTCTTGTGTGAATTTATCTTTACATATCTTCCTTGCAAATACTATAACCCTGGTATTTAGGTTTGAAATATGACTGGGCTTAAAAAGCATCATGTTCATCTGCATATGGGTCCTTGAGAAAAACTGTGGGATTTTTTTAAAAACAATAAAATGATGAGTAATACACATTGATTACTTTTTCATGTGGGAGAGACATTATGCATTCCCTATTTCTAATCTGGTTATCTTGAAAACTTGTTTTTACTTTAGACAATGTGGACAAACCCTAGAGATACACTGATAACAGGTTTACTCTTATCAGTTCCCAGCAAACCAATGGTTCCTAAACACTTGACAGGAAAAAATACATCAAAGTGCCTCTACTGTCAATCATTTTGTATTTAGATCAGAGGTATTCATATCTCTTACAGATTTTCTTTTAGACTAATTCATCCTAGTACCTATTGAAGAAACATTAAAAAACAAGTTTTACAAGGCTGAAGCTTTTTAAAGTAAAGATTAATGACTTTTTCATGAAAGGAAAATCTTTATCAGGCTGCATCCAAAAGTGACTCTTTAATGAGTGGTTTTAAACATATAAGTATGTTGGCCGGGCACGGTGGCTCGTGCTTGTAAGCTTCAGCCTAAGAAGCGGCAGGGGCTAGGGATCGTGGTTCGAGTCCCGCCTGGGGCCCGTATAGTGAGACCTAGTTCCAAAAAATAGCTGGGTATGGTGGCGCATGCCTGTAATCCCAGCTACCTGGGAAGCTGAGGCTGGGGATTGCTTGAGTCTGTGGTACCCTGGGCAACGAGAGCCTGCGGTTCCATGGGCAAAAATAGCAAGACC
>PVHY01014096.1:9164-39496 GCA_004024945.1 Uropsilus gracilis
ACGGAGTTCAAATCTGCAAACTCCTTAACTGCTTTCAGCACACATGCTGCCAGCCTGGGCCAGCCGAGGGTTGAAGGCCCTCGGTGGCCACATGGCCAAGCTCACATGGCTCACATCTTTACAAGATGGCCGATTCCCATCTCTCCTCCACTGAACCTCTCTCTCTATCCAGTCTCCATATTCGAATCTGCATCGAATCAGGTGTATTCTTTTCCTTGGGAGCACACTGTAGATATCTATGAGGTCCATTTGGTCTAGGACTTCCCTTAAAGCTTTTGTGGCCTTGTTTAGTTTCTGTTTTGTTGATCTGTCCTTTGGTGAGAGTGGGGTGTTAAAGTCTCCTACTATGTATGTGTTTTCATCAATATTTGTTTTCTGTTCTGCTAGTACCTGTCTTATGAATCTTGGTGCTCCCTCGTTTGGTGAATATATGTTGATAATTGTTATGTCTTGTTGGTAGGTTGTACTTCAAACCATTAGGTAGTGACCGTCTTTATCCTTTGTCACTTTTTTTATATTGGAATCTGCTTTGTCTGCTATGAAAATGGCTAACCCTGACTTTTTTGGGAGGTGTTTGCTTGTAGGATTGTTTTCCATCCTCTTTTCTTCAATCTATGCTTATCTTTAGGGATTAGGTGTATATCCTGGAGGCAGCAGACAGTTGGGTTCTGCCTTTTGCTCCAGTCTGCAACTCTGTGTCTTTTGATTGATGAGTTAAGACCATTGACATTTAGAGTGATTATTGATGTTTGAGGTTCTAGAGTTGGTTTTCTGGTAAACATTTTGAGGTTCCCTTGCTCATGGATTAGAAGAATTAACATCATCAGAATGACCATCCTTCCAAAAGCAATCTACAGATTCAAAGCAATCACTATTAAAATTCCAATGACATTCTTTAAAGAGATAAAACAAAAATTACAGAAATTCATATGGAATGACAAAAGACCTTGAATAGCAAAAAACCTCCTCTCCAAAAAGAGAGAGAATGGAGGCCTAACATTCCAGACTTCAAGTTATACTACAAAGCCATGATAGTTAAAACAGCATGGTACAGGTACAACAGCAGACAATCAGACCAATGGAACAGAATTGAGTGCCCGGAAATAAAACCACACATATATAGTCAACTAATCTTTGACAAAGGAAGGAAAAACTTACATTGGAACAAATATGGCCTCTTCAATAAATTGTTCTAGGAACATTGGACTAAGACCTGCAAAAAATGAATGAAGACAACATCCTCACACCATGTACAAAAACCAAATCAAAATGGAAAAAAAAAAAACTTAAATGTCAGACTTGAAACCATAACATACATAGAAGAAAACTTGGGCAAAACCCTCCATGAATTACAATTCAGAAATCCCGTTCTGGAATCATCTGCAGTAGGCAAAAATTTGAAGGAAAACATATGGGACTACATCAAACTAAAAAACTTCTGTACAGCAAAAAAGACAGCAGAAAAAAACTAAAAGAAGCCCATCTCAATGGGAAAAAATTTTTGCCCTCCACAAGAGTGATAAGGGTTTAATAACGAAGATCCACAAGGAACTCACACAACTAAACAAAAACAAAACAAGAAAACCAATCAAAAAATGGGGAGAAGAACTAAAAAGACACTTCTCCAAGGAGGAAATACAAATGGTCAACAGGCACATGAAAAATTGCTCAACATCACTAGCAATCAGTGAAATGCAAATCAAAACCACAATGAGATACCACCTTACACCAGTAATAATGGCCCACATCAACAAAACAGGCAACAAGTGCTGGAGTGGATATAGAGAGAAAGGAACACTCTTACACTGTTGGTGGGAATGTAAACTGTCCAGCCACTATGGAAAGCAGTGTGGAGGACCCTCAAATTAATGAAACTGGAACTACCATTTGACCAAACAATTGCTCTTCTTGGATTCTACCCAAAGAAGACCTCAATGTGGGTACAAAGGGACACCTATACCTGGATGTTTATTGCAGCACTATTTATAATTTTTAATATATAATTGCAGCACATTTATAATACATATAAATATAATTGCAGCACTACTTATAATTTATAATATTTATAAAGGACATGGAAACAACTCAAATGTCCCAAAACAGATGAGTGGATGAAAAAGATGTGGTATATATACACAATGGAATATTACTTATCAATTAAAAATGACAAATTAGATGAATTTATGGTAACAAGGATGTACCTAGAAGAAATCATATTAGCAGAAACAAGTCAAAAAGAAAAAGACAGACACCAAATGGTTTCACTATTATATGGGACAATGGAAAGATAAACAAAAAGCCATGAAGAAAAGTCAAAATAAGCTAACAACCAAATTGAAGTACATAACTCGGGGTAGGGGGAAGAGTAGGAACAATCAGGGAGGGTGGGGGATGAACTCTGGGGATTACAAAGATGTGAAATTTATATGTAAATAAATCATTTGATTATAAAAAATAAAGAGAAAAAAAGAAAAAAAAAGAATCTAAGGGACTAAAACTTGACTAATAACTGGCAGTGAAAGAAGAGAAGGAGCAGCCAGAGGTGGGGACAAGGGGAAGGGAAGGGGGGGAGAAAACCCAAATGGGAAGAAAAAAAAAGAAATGTAAACAATTCTTATGAAATAAAATTTAAAAAATAAAAAAAATTTTAAAAGAAGTAATTTTTCAAAAACAAAAACAAAAACAAAACACCACCATCCCCACAATAGGAAATACTCAGGAAAGGGTATATTGTAAGGAATTAATTAAACAGTGTAGAAAACTTAAAATTCTTATTTGTATCCAATCCAATATTCCATTCCATTCTTAGGGCCTCACCCTTTCCTGACTTTGCTATAGGAGACTATAAATTACCTATAAATCTGTTCTTCCTGAACTTCTTTCACCCTTATATTGGATTTTTTTTCCTCTCTCTAGTATTTTAATTGCTCATCTTAAGACCATAGGTGAATTGGGAAGGTCTGAGTGGCTTACCATATACACCATGCTACCACTTGTAATAGGTTACAATCAATTTCTTCAATTGATGGGTTATATTTACAAGAATTAGCTTGCATCCAGACTAAGAAACTACGGCTTTCTTTAGGGTGGCTGACCTCAGTCTTCTACTCAACAATTCTTCTCATTTTTTGTGTTGAATGTATATTGAGCAGCATCCTTATTGACAGTCTTTAGTCTTTCCTTATGAGCAGTTAGACTTCTCCACATATCGCTGCAGAGTGCAGTAGTGATTAAACCCTCCTTGTTTCTGATGAATAAATGCTGCCAATTTGGTTTCAAGATTTTCTATGAAGAATTCTACTGAAGTCCTTTGCCTCTAGGGAAGTAATTCACAGGTTTGTTGCACATAGGAATCACAGAAGTATGTTCTATGCCTGTTTTACTGCTCTGTCTACCCTCTACCTTCAGCGGCTAAGTGTATTTGCTAAATGTTCATTGAAGAAGCTGCTCTTTGATGACCAGCGATTTAAAGGTATTATTGATTACCCCTAGCCTGTCTTTTCTATCTTCATGACACCAGTGGTAATCAGCAAAACCACTCAACTCAACAGTCTTTGTTGTATTGCTGAAATACCAGAGATTTGCATCAAGAAATGCATCCCTTTCCAACTGCAACTTGTCCTGTTTATAAGAGATGAAAGTTGGTAAGAACAACACTTAGGGACTATCATCATTCTACCTGCCATTGATGACATCTTCATTTTTGCCAGCTACTCAGGATGACCCCATTTAATTGTTCTTCTGGACCGTTCTTGGTTGCAACTACCTTAGGTCATGTTCTCTAAGGACAGACCCTGAAACAGAGACTGGGGCTTTAGGATTTATTGTAGTGACTCTCAGCTAAGCAAGCACCTGGTCTCACCTGGAGTTATAAGTCTTCCCCAAGAGAGCATGAATTGCAACATAAAATTGATTCCTTGAGGGAAGGATTCTGACTTTGGTACTTGCTTGTCAGACCTTGGTTGTGAGCTATACCTGGAGGAAGGAAAGGGGGTGGGTCAAAAAGTTCTAAGCAAGGCAGCTCCTGCATTATTGAGGGAAATGCTCCAGAGGAAAAGTAGCTGTGATCCATTAGCCATGATCCAGCACTTACAACCTGTATGGAACCCCATTCATCAAGTTGATCTATATTTGGCTCCAACAGTGCCTACAATATATACCATAAATCATAGTTAGAGAAAAAGGGGAAAAGTCCCTCTCCCAATAGAGGATGAAAATGCCATGCACTTATTTTTCCCTGCAGCTAAAAGCATGGTGTCCAATGTAGACTGCACCAATTACCAATAGATTTCATCGATATTGAGCTAGGGAGACAGAGGTACCCTACTCACTGCCTCCATTAAGACCACATACTTCAGTTATAACTTACATGTAATCCAATGCAGATGTGTGTCAGTCAGCATTTTCCAAGAAATGAATGAAAATATAAGAGATTTTTTTATAGGAATTGACTCACATGATTGTGGAGGCCAAGAAGTCCAATTGATAGGGGTGCTGTGGTAAAATTGAGGGGCTGTGGCCCCAGCATGGTAATACTGCATTAGGATGGCAGCCATTTTGTTGTTGTGGGTGGAGACTTGGAAAAGGGAAGTCAAACCTTTTCAGAAGAAGAACAGAGAGAGGAAATTTAAGAAGGAATGTGGAGAGAGAGAGAGAAGAGAGAGAGAGAAAGTGGGAGAAGAGAAAGCGTAGAAGAGCAGCAGGGAGGCTGGAGACCTTGGAGCTGCTATGGCCATTTGCATCAGCAGGGCAGGGAAAGAAGCCATGCTGTGGGCTTCCATTCCCAGCCAGGGCTGGTGAGGAGCCAGGGAAATGACGTTGGAGAAACGTGTGACCTGTGTGAGCTGACTTGGAGATTTGGTACTTGGAGACTTACTTTAACTTGGAAGCTGCAAAGCTTGGAAATTGTCTGGAGACCTGAAGAGAACTTGTACTGCCACTCTTTTCATTGTGAGTCATTTGAAGTGGCTGCTGCTGTTTTGAGTAAATCTTGGTGGTTTTGGGTCACTTTAGAGTTGAAGTAAAAAGAAGCAAGAAGTTGTGCCTTTGGACTCTGAAATTGGGTAAGAAAACAGGCAAAGTAGAGAATGTAACTAAACATACAAATAGGAGCAGCTGGTCCTTTAAACCCAGTCACTCATCAGGTTTGTTCCAGGCCGCGTTGGTAGTAGCAGACCACACTAACTTAGGAAGAGGCAAAGTGAGTTTTCTCATGAAAAGACAAAGTAAACAAGAGTCACTGAGTGTAAAAGGGACCCCTTTTGTAATCTTACCACACAGTCCGGTCTCTAGTCCAAAAAACTGCATGTGGCTCTGTCAGCCATGTGTGTCCACAAAATGGCAGCGGTCCCACTCTCAAGCCAAATGAAGGAACCAAGATGTCATCATCAACCCTCCTTCAAAGGCACAGCTATTTACTTTAAGCCAAAGAAACCAAGATGGTGTCGTTGCTCATTCAAAAGTGGGAGATTCAAATCCAGTGAAGAAGCCAAGATGGCATTGTTGATCTTCCTCCAAAAGATACAGCTCCAACATTCTTTCAGTTTCCACTCTGAAGTAGTCCCAAACTAGCAAGACTCACTTGATACAACAGCAGCAACCACTTCAGACGGGTCATGATAAAAACAGCAACATAGCAATTTCTCTTCAGGTCTCCAGACTATTCCCAAACTTCAAAATTTCAAAGTACAAATTTTCAAGTACCATGTTTCCAATTCAGCTTACATAGGACCACAAGTTTCTCCAGCATGCTTCTCTGGCTTCTTCACCAGCCCAGTCTGGGGATGGAAGCCCACACCCACAGCGTGGCTTCCTTCCCTTACTTGCTGCTACACAGGGCAGTGACTGGTCTGAGGCATACAGCTCCTCTGCTCTCTCCTCTGCCCATCTCTCTCTCTCTCTCTCTCTCTCTCTCTCTCTCTCTCTCTCTCTCTCTCTCTCTCTCTCTCCCCTCCTAAACCCCTCTCTCTGTCCCTCTTGTGAGAAAACTTGACTTCCTTTTTCCAAGTCTCCACCCACCAGGGCACAATGACTGCCATTCCAATGCACCAACACCATGCTGGGGACCACGAACCCCGAATTATACCATAGCATTTCTATCAACCCCATCTTGGTTTCTTCAATGGATTTGAATCTCCCGCTTTTGAATGAGGATTGGCGATGCCATGTTGGTTTCTTCTTTTGGGTTAAAGTGTATTGCTGTGCCTTTGGAGAAGGGTCAGTGGCACCATTTTGGTTTTTTCATGTGACTTGAAGGTGGGACAGCTGCCATTTTATGGACACACATAGCTGAAGGACCCACGTGCAGTTTTTTGGACTAGAGACTGAACTGGTTGGTAAGATAATCAAAGGGGTCCCTAGTATCCTCAGTGACCTATTTTGACCTTTTAGTAAATAAATCTTGTTTTTGCCTCCTCTTAAAGCTAGTGTGATCTTGGTACTGCTTGCATGGGCTGGGACAAACCTCAGGAGTAGAGTAGCTGGGTTTAAAGGTGCAGCTGCTCCTCTTTGTAAGTTAAGTTTTCTGTTTTTGCTTGTTTTCTTACCGAATTATGCAATTATCTGCCATTTGCAGATTGGAGCCCTCAACAATCATTAGTGTGGTTTTACCTGAATCTGAGTGCTTAAGAATTGGGACCCAAGGGTGTGACTCCCAATGAGAGTCCAAAGACTGTGCCAAGAGTTCTGATATCCCTGGGAGGGGGAGATGAATATTTCAGGTCAGGAAGAGAGAAGGAATTCTCCTTTCTTCTACTCTGTGCTCTCTTCAGGTCTTTCCACCCATGGCTGACCCACAATTCAAATACTAATCTCTTCTGGAAAACCCTTCCAGTCACACCGAGAAACTGTCTTTCCAGGTATCTGTGTGTCCCTCAGCCCAGTCAGGTTGGTCTAGCATATTAAAACCCACATGCCTCTCACTGGTTATCCATGTACCCCATTCCCATTGAGGATGATTTCTGATGTTTTTCTCAGCTCCAGATTTCCAGTTCTACTCTTCCATCCCTTCAGTAATATTTCAGTCAATTTGCTTATTTTAATTACTTTTATTGAATTTGTATTTCTGCTTAACTGAGCAAAGTTAACCTCTGTTGTTGGCAAGTAAAACTTGAGAAATACAGGAAAAAGTGAGGAATGTGTTAACACGGCACATGAAGTAGACCATGCAGGGAAGACCCAGTAGACTAAACTGGTGATGTTTTTGCTTCAGATATGACACAAAGGGGAGAAGATAAATGCCACCTTACCATTCTGGAGTGGAGATACTGCTGAAGAAGGGTGGGTGACTAAACATTCACTGAGTGAATGTGAACATTCACTGAAGTGAATTCACTGAGTTGAATCTCCTGACTCTGGAATGTCTGGGTAAAAGCTAACTTCTTTCCCTCTGTTTTCTTACAGAGGGAGTGATCTTATGCTTTTGGGACAGTTCAGTTCACATAAAGAAATACTTATCAGACTTCAATATGTGCCAAGCACTGAACTCACTAGGGTGGATGAGGAATAATTCTGTTGCCTGGTGGATATCTGGAATGCACAAGACTGTGAGGGTGTTTGCATGCGTAGGGCTCTGGGCTCAAAGTGGTGAGACAAATCACCTAGCAGAAGAGGGGTAGAAAAATCTGGAAATCACAGCTGAGACTGGGAGACAAGAAAGGGTGTTACAGGGTGTGTGGGAAGGGTGTGGGGATTAATTTTATCTGTCAACTTGGTTGGACCTTGATGACCCAACATGTGGCCAAACATGTGGATGTGTCTGAGAGGGTATACATGGATGAAACTTAGACTTTGAAGAGACTAGATTGCCCTCTAATGTGGGCGGGCTTCACTCACTCAAAGACCTGAATAGAACAGTGACTGACCTGCCCCAAGGAAGAGGGGTTTCTCCAGCAGGTGCCCTATGGTCTGGGACTACCGCTTTTCCTGGGTCCCCAGCCTCTTGACCCACACTGCAGACTTGTTGCTGCTAAGCCTCCAGAATCTACTGAGCCAATTCTTTAAAACAAATCTCTATACACATTCCATTGGTTCTTTTTTTTTTTTTTTTTTGAGAACTCTAGCTAACACAGTGTGGGTCAATAGCAGTAGCTCATGTCATGGTGTGTCACATGCAGAAAGCAGATGAGTGATATCAGAGCATAAAACATGGAGTATGTGAAATATCTGGGGGCCTCGTCACCTTGGTGATGGCTAACTAAAAGATACTGTGTCTACATGCTGAACATATCTGGGAGGTGGGAGAGGCCAAAGCTGTAAAGCAGATTGTCATCCTCATCCACACCCTCATGCCAAAGGGACAATCCAGGGTAGCCCCTCCTGTCCAGTACCTCTCTGCCTCCATGTCTTTTGGGCTTTCTGACCAACTTTGCTCACCCTTAGATAGTATTGGAGACTACATTACCATTTGTTTTTCAAATGAGCCATTCAAGAAGACAAGAATTGAATATATTGAAGCCTGCTTGTCAAAGGCAATGTGTGGGGCAGGGAGTGGTAATATGTCTCAAACAAAGCTGCTCAGAAAGAAACTGGTTACCTTACACTGATGGTCACCCCCACTTACCCCCTACCAACTGACCCCACATCCTTTGGGTCCTGCAGGTGCTTCTAGCCTGTCCATAATGGCTGACTCGGACCTGTGGTGGTACTGAGGCCTGTGGTCTGGGCGCTGATGAATCACTAACTCAGACACATATCACTAGTGCGTGTCTAGAGTGGGAGTTTGCAGACACTTCCCTCAAATCAATGCTGATGGTCATGATCTGAGAAGCCTGGAACCTGGTGACTCTGAGGATGTGTCACTTGAGTGCCTGGTTTGGCCAGGGTAGCCACCCAGAGGCAGTTCTCTGGCCCTGGGGAACATTTATACACTTAGTATAGTTGGTAGAAGTGGCATTGACTGAGCTGCCAGCTAGTTTGTGCAGTGGAGCTAGAAGAGCAGGAGCGAACAGTGCTTTCTAAGGAAGAGGTTTCTAGAAGAGTGACTTTGATGTTGGGAGACTGGGAACTGCATTAGGCTATCCATGTCAGAAGAAGAGAGAAAAGGCTGCTTGCTAGTGTGGGGAACACTTGCAGGTGGAGTCTCTAACACCCCTCTCTCATGTGACTGCATTTAAAGACAGCATGTGCTGTTGCCTTCTCTCAAGATATCCTATTCCCCTTCCCTCCTGACTTGTGTTCATGCCAGTTCATTTGTTTATTAACAATATTTGTGGATAGCTGCTCTACGCCAGGCACTGGGCCTGCATTAATTTGAAAAAGCAGGTCTCTAGGTACTGTATTGGCAGCAATAATTTTCTGGGAGTCCCTGAGAAGGCTTGGGATTACCATGACCTCTACCACCCTTGCTGTGCCCTGGGCAAGAGTCCGATCAGGATCATCCCCAGATCAGAAGCCAGCTGCAGCAGGTCCCTCTTGATTGGTGAGTCCCCCTGAATTGTTCTGGTTATCCTCAATGCTAAGACCCTGGGCCCCCTAATCTATGAACTACTTGTTAAGGTTGTTGCTCAAGTGAGTGTGAAAGAGCATTTAAACTGTTTGCCTGTCTTGGTTCTGAGCAAGCAGGGGAACCTATTTTAAGTGCTCGCATTCCTAGTGAGTCCAACTCCAGGTTTAATGTAGGAATGTATAATTTTGAAAGACCATCCTTGTAATCATGGATCTCATTCACACTTCAGTCTTGCTGGTAAGAAGACTTGATTTCCAGAAGCTGGAACTACAAAGGCACTGAATTTCTGAAACTCACCTTGAAGAGGGCATTTCTATCATCAAGTCAAACCTGACTAGAGACACCCAATTTAACAGCTTCAAATAGGTCAAAAGGTGCAATGCATCTCAGCTTGCAAACAATTCTCTGCCCTGTCCTTTGACCTTCATGCTCAGTGAAGGTCAAATATAAGAATCAGAGTGGACTCCACTTACTTTCCTTGGGAAACATGCAGTTTATTAAAATGTTTTACTGAGACATTAGATCATAAACTTTTTGATTGTTAAAAAAAAAAAATCAACCAGGAAGGAAAATCACAACAAATGAGTCTGACTCCAGCAGGGCAGGCAGGAGCTGGTCAGTAGATAACAGGACCATTAATTTTAAAGATGTGACCAGCAATCAATCCCAGCAATGATGACTTTCCTCTGATCTAGGGATCCTCTGAATAAGGGCCAGCATGAGGTGTTCCAGGGTCACTTCTGGGAGTCCTTATAGGCATCAGTCAGGGCATTCTTTCTCCTTTGGTCTGCAAACAATCCTTGATTGAATTCAAAATTCGGTGAAGCCAACCAATGACTTCTAAGGAGACTCACAATTAATCCATTTGAGATTCAACTTAAACTTTACTTATGCTCTTTTCCCCTTTATTCTCTACTAGTTACTGCAGCCACAAGGATCGTCACTATTAGGGGAAACATGGTAAGACTTGGAAAATGAGAAATTGTCTAGTCTTCTCTACTCCTAATCTGAGGATCCACAGAACAGGTCAGAATGTACCGGCAAATTTTCAGGCCCTCAACCTGTGATCCATGGAATCCCATAAATTAAACGTCACTGTGAAATAGGGCAAACTGGAAAAATAAACAATCGCCACCCTGAATGAGAAGGCCTGTGCGGTAGGATGCTGGACAGTGTGATGAGTGGGAGGAATACTTTTGCAAGAATTTTTAGCAGTGAACTCACCACACTATACAAGCCCTGTGTGAAGCCTGTCTCTGATTTTGCTCTGTTGCTAGGGTATTAAATGGAACATCACCTAGCACTAGGAACAGACAGGATCCATTCTTGGGAAAAGGTTGAGCTAAACTCTGAAATATTCAGCTCACGCAAAATTGTCTGCTAGCGTGAATTCCGAGTGAATGTGCGAGGAATTTCTTGTGCGTAGAAGCCCATGTTGTTTGGTATTCTATTGGGAATTACTAGCCATGCGTGTACTTGGGCAAATTTAAGAGAGCCAGACCCTCTCAAATATTCTGTGAGGCCTCATTCCCTGTAGTGCCTGATGAAGCAGAGGGAAAAATGTGTTCCTTCACACCTGACATTGAGAGAACTGAGGGCAAATTCTGGCTCCTACCACACAGCTCATGAGCAGGTGAGCCTTCCCTTTCCTTCTAACATTTGTGATTATTTTATTTTATTTATTTCATATTGTTACTTACCCCAGGGTTCTCCCACCACCTATCACCCATGAACCTTATTCTTAATCTTTTGTGCCCCTTCCACCCCCACTTCCCCCCTCTCCTCTCATGCTCTATGCTTCAATTCTGCTGAAAATTAGTTTTAAATTTCTCTTGTCTGTTTGTTTGCTTTTGCTTTATCCCTCACATTGAGAGACATGGGAACAGGATGAGGGATGAGCTATGAGATAGAACACTTTTTATCTTGTATCATCCCCTGTGGCACAACAGAGGGTGATGTATAGCCAGTCCCGTACCTGTGACACAGTCTCCTAACCTCTTTGGAATGTCTCAGGAGACCTATGACTAATATGATGATGATGATTTGTCCCCAGAGTTAGATTCCTATGTTGTCACTTGTACCCCTGCTGTTTGTCATGTACACTTTGGAATAGAGTTTCACCTTCCCTACTAGATTATTGTGATTATTCCCTGCCAAACTATATAAGGATGTTTAAAATTGCGTTAAATCGGACCAATTCAGATCATGCTCTGTGGTCCCCGGTCTGTGAATTGATTGCTCTCTGATCATCATCAATCTCATCCTTCTCATTTCTTCTTCATTCCTCATGAGACTCCTAACACACATAAGTGAGACCATCCAGTATTTTTCTTTTTCTTTCTGGATTATTTCTGCCAGCATGATTCCTTCTAGCTCCACCCATGTTGCCATGAATGATATGTTTGTCTTTTTCATTGATGTATAATATTCCATCATGTACATATACCACAGCTTTCTGTACCATTCATCCATTTTGGGGCATTTGGGTTGCTTCCATATCCTGGCTATTGTAAATAGCACTGCTATAAATATCCAAGTACAGGTGTCTTTTTGGATTAGAGTTTTTGTAACCTTTAGGTAGATTGCTAGAAGTGGGATTGCTGTAGCCCTTGTGAACTAGTTCATTTACATTAACTCTCTAGAAGGGTGACATGTGCTGTGACTGTAAACAGGCAGAAGCTGCACGCAGACATCATCATGTAGAAGAAAGGTTTTAGAGCCCAGTGGGCATCTCTCTGGGGGGCGGGGGCAGCAGACCCCTGGGTTGTCAGTTTGCATGTGTGTGCTCCCGGAGAGCCTTGACCTCTGCGTGAGGGAGACGGCCCCACCGCCTATGCAAGCACACTTTCACTTGATATTTTTATTCACTTAACAGAAACATTCACTTATCAGATATCACTGAAGTGCAATTTACAGAACTTAGAGGTAAATTAACATATGTAAATTCATATTTTAAGGTCTTGGCTTTTTTTTTTTTTTACAAATATTACAAATGTACATCCATTGGTACAATATTGCCATTCAATCATGCTTTTTATGTACATACCTTCACTTAACAGTTACTATTATTAAGTTCATTTTGCTTAAAAAATGCTGAAAATTAACTGGGCACTGTTGGGAAAGTTGTTTTTCTTTTTTTACCGATGCATATACTGTAGGGGCTAGACATCTAGAGATGCAGCGCCTGTTTGAGAAGAGGCCCTGGAATCCAGATCATTTTCTCTTAAACTTTAGAGGATGCTTCATCCCTCCAACTTTGATTTGAGATACAGGAGGGGAAATGAGATATTTCTTTCACTAGATATGATGCTGTCTGCCTTTCCCTGCACAGTGATATCGTTCGGTCTATGTCTCTAAACAACCACTGGTGTTGCTTTTGGTGGGAGGTTGAACCGAATGGACATGTCCCAGGAGTCCAGCAAAGGACTCTAGCAAATCCCTTTGAACTGGAAGTCACAAGAACACAGCAGCTCCCTGTGCTCTGTTTTCCAGGATGTGGAGCTCAGGAGACACATACCTGAAACTCGAACCTCAGCCTTCCAGGGAATCAGAACACAGGGTCCAGAAATTTAGGACAGCACAAAATAGACAGTGAAGCAAGGGAAAAGTGGAGGGAGAGAAAATGATGAGGATGAAACTCAAAGGAGCAGCATTGGTGGGAGAATAAGTGGATGGGTGGCAGCAGGTCACGTGTCTCCTGGTCTCCTAGGATCCATGGTGGGAAGCAGTAGGGCAGAGCACTGTGCTTGTTCTCTGTGGTCTCCTCCCCAATATTCATCATCGTTTGTCTTTACTTCCTCTTCCCCCCCCCCATAGTCCGTTCTTTGATAAAGAATTCCTGGGAGGTGTTTGACAGGTGGCAACGATGGCTCAGAGTTACAGGAGCAGCAGACCCTGTCTGTGATCAGGTAAGACCACGGACAGTAGTGAGCTCCAGTTCTACAGGGGCAGTTCCATCTCTCCCCACATTGTTCCCCCGCACGCCACACACATCACTGTGCCAGTCGGAAGCAGGACGTACCAGTGAGACCTCAAATGGGTGGATTGTCCTTGTAAAAGCTACCTGAGGGTGCCACAGTCTTTCCTGAAACAGAAAGTTTTTAATTTTTCACTCAAGCCCTGAACTCCACTGGAACTCAAAGCTGGGACAGCCTTTTGAAATATGCAGGACAATGTTGTTCCTGCTCCTGGACTGGACGATGGGCTGTGCAAACTTCTCAGGGGAGAGTGGTAGGGGAATCAGCAAAGGACATCAGGTTTTGTTGAGCATTAAATGAGAATTCTGTTAAAAGCTGTGGTTTTTGACATACTAATCCAATGGTAGTACACAAAGTGATTTTTCTTAAGTTCCCTTTGGTCTCCATGAGAAAATTCTATTGACTATATTTTGGGCTGATTTAAGCAGATGATTTCATTATAAAGAATTCTCAGAGTAAGTAAGTATGTATGTATCACTGAATTGAAAATATCTCCTTTTTATTTAAGTTTCAAATGTCCTTTTAATTTTTAAATAAGGTACTATAGACACATTTTGAAATTTATAATCTAAAAATAAGACTTCATCAAAATACTCTATTCTATTCTGGGCATTGATATTTATTGTTTATGGCTCTCCAGTTGGGGTAAACACTATGCCAAAAAGGTAAATAAGAAGAAGGCATTAAACTTTATTGATAAGACCAGCTTCCTGTGCAAAGGAAATGATATAGGGAAAATAGAACTGTGCTTGCTTGAGAAGTAACTCCACTTCACATTTCTGTGAGGAATGACAAGGCTCATCACAAAATTGGTGGCTGCAGGAGAGATATACACAAACTTAAAGAGAACCATAGGAATAAAAGGAAATAGTAGTCATAGACCCACAAATCCTTTCCTTAGCAAAAACAAAAACCAAACAGACCCTAATGGGTTGTAAAATCTGTGCCTTAGATAGACAAGCTGGAGTAACCTTGCGATCTTTATTCACCCTCAGACTTAACTCTGCATAAAGGCTGGCAAAAGGAGGACAAAGACTTTGTCTAAGAAGTGGGTAGGAAACTTTACATTGCTCATCTCCCCATCAGGAAAGCAATGCAAGCTTTGGAGGCAGGTAACGATGAGGGGGGTTTATTTAGATGTTAGAAGTACTGCTAAATAATGTAGATACGGGACACAGAAAGTTTAAAAGCAAAGACTGTGTATCATTAGGTGATATGAAGCACAGAGCGACCCAGGATGGTAACTACGGGGTGAACCAAGATGGGAGGTGGGGCAGTGAGAGCCCTGACTGCTGTTGCCTATGTCACTCAGGAAATGTTTCAGGTGACTAAAGCTACACCTGACCTACGCAGGTTTGGCTTCCCTTATGGAAACCATGGATGGAGAGGAATGGGATTAATTTCCCAGTCAAGATGTGGATTGGGCAACTTAAAGCAGAGTTGGGATGTCCTTTAGAACTTGAAGCAGAGAAATTAATCCTTGGGTGTCCCCCAGCCCTTTGTCTCTGGTTGATATGACTTGTCCTTCCAGTTACATGGGGACAGGTCAGGGAGGAAGATGTGCCACATCAAAACCCTGAGTCCTGGTCTTTTGGCTATCAGTCTTCCAGTCATCTCAGCTGTCTTTTCTTTACTGCCCCTTCTATGACCAGAGCCTGGGACTGTCTCCTTCTGCCCAACTTTCTCTTCATGCCCTGCTCACTTGACCAGGCATGGCTACAGCAGAGTTCCAGGCTCTTAGATGGGGCTGCTACTCTATTTGAAAGTTCTCTCACCATACACCTCTGCAAAGCTTTAATCTCTCTTTCCAAATAAGCCCCCTACTTACTTAATAGACTAACCTTTATACTGGAGCTAATGGGTTGAGGGTTGAGTGCTGTTAGTGTGTGGCTTTCTCTAGAAATAGATATTTATATTTTAGTGAATTGGGGTTATTTCTGGAGAGCCAGAGCCTCAAGAAATGAATGTTGGTTTAATAGTTGCAATTCAGGTATTGTCAGAGTATTCTTCATGGGATTGACAAGTGCCTTCTAAGTCTTTTCAGTTAGATTATATGGGTGGTACCCATTCTGTCCATTTGTAGATGGACCCAGTCCACATCTTTCCTGTGATGATCAGAACTGCTGTTGTTAATGCTGTTCTCATTGAAGAAGGACTATTATTTGGAGCACATAGATTGAAGTATATATAACTTCTCCAAGCAAGAGCTCAGGTAGTTAGTGAACTATGGCTCAGTTCATGAATTTCAACCAAGAATTATGTCTGCCTTCAGACTCTTAGAGATGTGGCAGACTCTCTGGATATGTGGCAGTTGAAAGAAGTTTTAATTTGTAAGTCAATTCTCAAGGCGTTTCATTCTCTGAGCCTATACCTACTGACATGTCAAATTATCAGAAGCTAATTGGCCATGGTTTTTATATTGAATTAAGGTTTAATTTTACTTTCTAAATTTTTATGAGCCTGATATGAATCATCTTTTTGCAAAAAACAGTTGCATTTGAAGTTTTTATCACAAAGCAGTTGCCTGCTACAGTACCCATCTTCTTTTCTAAAAGAACTTGAATGGTAAATTTGACTTTATATCAAATCTTAAAAAATACTTCCATTATCACACTAATAGCTCTACTTCTTATCACCTTGTAACAAATACCTACACCTCACTTTGATTCATTTCATTTTTGCCTCATTGGTATCTCTGTAACTCATACTTGAGTATATCCAGCATGGTGGTATGCCTGCATCTCTTGAGCTAAGTGGCAAGACTTTTTTCATCAGGATGTGTACCCAGGGGTGGTCAGTGGAATCCTAAGAAATCCTTAGGTCCTAAGGAACCCTTTACCCCAGAGGTGGCAACTACTAAGCTTTGCAATTTAACCTAGTGAATTATAGATACGAGTCTTTTTACTGGAGAAATTAGAGGTTTGTCAACTAGCATGATGAATGTGAGGAGGGAATTCTAGTGGGGAAAGCAAAACTCTTCAAGGTATATGGATCGACTAAAGCTACATTAGAGACGCATCGCACCCTTGCCTGATCAGGATGCGTGGGTCCTGCATGCACACTCTTAGGAATGGTGCTGTCGGCCGAATGCCAAGAGGTCCTATGTCCAGCTATCTGCTGGGGTCCCCAGCTGTCTGATGCCTGCTCTAAAGGTGCCAGACGACCTCATGCACTTTTGCAGCTGTATTAACTGGACCTTTTTTGGGTTGCTGTGCGAGATGGTGATTGGTGAACAGAAAGCCAGCAGCACCTCATGCCCAAAGTAAAGATTATTTCAGGGCATTTTTTTGTGCTTACTTTGTAATAAAATTTTAGTTAAAAAATTGGAATAAGACCCAGGACTCAGTTTCTTAGCTATCTAGTGGGGAAGTCATCCACTCCTTGAATCTCATGATTTGCCAAAAATACCGAGTTGTGACAATGGTCCTGGTGCCACCCTATGACACACAGTCATGGGTTATCGGACAATTTCTTGACAGCTAGAGTTGAGCTCACTGGTGCTTTGGGAACGGTTCCTCTGCTCTGCAAGAATGCCATCCATGTTTCCGCTCATATTTTCTTTATTATCGAGCATCTCAAATCCTTTTTGAACGATGGTGAAGTAGCAAACTTAAATGGATAATGAAAATGATAGCGCATTCTTACTGGCTTCTTTGGGGAGGAGCCCATGGCTTTTCTCTTCATTGTGGCTTTTCTTAAAGTATTGTGTAAGCTGTGCTCCTGAAAACCAAATGCATCGCTAGAGAGGAGCATGGCAGGAAGGGCAACGCGGAGGGGGGTGGTGCCTGAGGTTGGTTTCTAACTAGCCAGGCTCAGGTGCCACTTTGCCAGGCCGCAGCACAGACCTTCTCGCCTGAATGGAAACTTTCCCTTGGACACCACTGGGAAGAGGAGAGAACTAGCTGCACTGCACGCGTGCCTTGGGCATGGTGGGCGGCCTGACTGCTTGCAACCCGGGAGTAGCCATCTGAGAAGCAACACGTTCCTAATTCAAGTCTAGTTGCTCATCTGAACCCTGGACACTTGTGCCTTTCTGGAACACCAAAGGAATATGAATGCAAAGACCCAATCAGCACCCTCACGTCACTCCGCACTCACACGCACACACGCACAGCTTCATGTCCTCCCAGTGGGACAGCACGGGAGGCTGCGGCTCATAGAGTTAGTAGGAACTGGTCCTGCTCGGGTGGCTTCCGCACCCAGGTGCCCAGACCAGCCTTCTGGAATGCTCTGAACAGCTGCTGTTTGACAGACTGGTAGGTGCCGGCCCCCAGCTTGGCCTCACAGTACATGGATGGTGTGTCTCCGGGGTTTGGTATCCTTGTGCTCAGCTGTGAACAGAACGAGAAGGAACAAGTGAGCCACTGAGGCAGCAGAGCCTCCCTGACAAGTAGAACTGTTCGAGGAGTGGTAAGACCCCATATCCGCTCGTGGTTCTCTCTTACTTTCAAACGTGAAAGCAACGCCATAAAGAGTCGTGATATGTTTGAACTTTGCTGAGAGAGCAGGTCCTGAATGAGGGCGTCTCTCTCTCTCTCTCTCTCTCTCTCTCTCTCTCTCTCTCACACACACACACACACACAGGAACAACAAGGTAGGAGGGAGATGTTAATTGGCTGGATTGTAATCAGTCATTTCACAACCTGTATGTATAAAAATATCAAGTTGTGAAGCATAGAGCTAGAGAGGGGGAAGAGGGTACAAGAGATTAAGATAAGGTGGTGGGAGAACCTTGGGGTAGACAATGGAGTAGACAACGCTGTAAAATACATATATATATATGTATAATTGATTAAAAAATAAAATTGAAAAAAGATTTCACAAGCCTCTAAAAAAGAAACCGATTTTTAAAAACTATCCAAACAAATCGTTAGAGAATATTGATGCTAAATAAATATCAATTCAAATTATAAAAAAAATAAAAATATCAAGTTATATACCTTAAATATTTACAATGTTTGTACAATTATATCCCAAAAAAATCTGATAAAAATATCTATTTGCCAGAATAGATACATCTATTACATCTATTTATTTTATCTATAAAATAAAATCTCATATAAAATCCCCTCCCTCCCCACTCACAGAAAGTGAGAATAATAATAATCACATGATTCTGTAACTTACCTGCTATAAAAAATAAAGCACTTTTTTTTTTCATTTTGGAGGAGGGTTAGGGCTCACACTGGATTGGGTTGGTGGGGGGGATGATTGTGGCAGCTCCAGCAGATCACAGCAGGCCAGAGGATGTCGGGGGGGGGGCAGCAAATGTACCAGGAGGACAGTGAACACAGATGCCTCCTCTGTGGAGTTTCTGACTATAGGAGGCAAGTTCTTATTTATTTATTTATTTATTTATTTATTTATTTATTTATTTATTTATTTATTTATTTATTTATTTATTTATTTATTTATTTATTTATTTATTTATTTATTTATTTATTTATTTGTCTGTCTGTCTGTCTGTCTGTCTGTCTATCTATCTATCTATCTATCTATCTATCTATCTATCTATCTATCTATCTATCTATCTATCTATTTATTTAGACTAGGTCTTGCTATTTTTGCCTGTGGAACCACACGCTCATGTTGCCCAGGGTATCACAGACTCAAGCAATCCCCAGCCTCAGCTTCCCAGGTAGCTGCAATTACAGGTGCGCACCACCATGCCCAGCTATTTTTTGGGACTAGGTCTCGCTGTGTTGCCCCAAGTAGGACTCGAATCGCCATCCCCAGCCCCAGCCGCTTCATAGGCTAAAACTTACAGGCATGAGCCACCGTGCCTGGCAGGAGGCAAATTCTTGCAGCAACAAAGGCAGGGGCCAAGTGGACATTCATAGTCTACACTGCAGGGGGTCTGAACCCCAACGCAGGAGATCCAGGGCAAGAAGAGAACAGCCTGCTCACTTGCTGATCAATATGACCTAAAGAAGAGGCCCCTTGGTTTAACAAAACAAAGTTAATGAGGTGCTTTGATCTGTCAATCTACCTGGAGTGTGGAAGAAAGGGATAAGGGGTAAAGGGAGGTGCTTGGAGCAGGCAAAAGGGACAGAAACCTTGGTGGGGTAGAGGGAATCAGAACACATCCAGGTTTCTAGGAGGCAGTTTGTCAATACCCAGTTGTGAGATGAGATATGCCATTTTTTTAGTGTCCTCTGAGTTGATAAAAGTGTTTAAATGTTAGTACCTCTGATCTGAAGAGACGTACTATTTGGTAAGTCAGCCCAAAACCCTCATTCCTATTTGTGGTCTGTTTTTGATTTTGATTTTTTATTTTTTTCGTTACAGTCTGCTAGGCTGTAGAAATATATAGATTTATATTTCAATTTAAACCTTAAAAATGTAATTATCAGCTCAGTCTAGCGAGGAGACCCTGTGCTCAGAATCACTGATGTTGTGGAAATAGTTTGAGATTGAGGAGAAATGGGTTCAGATTCTCTCTATTGTGTAATTTCAGAGGAACGCACCCAGCTCTTTGAGTGTGTTTCCTTATATCTAAACTGGAAATAGTAACTCCAAGGGGCCTATTTGGACTTTCCTTATGGTGCCTGGACAGAGCATTGCCTCCTCGGTGCTCACCAGTAAGCAACCCCTCCCCTCCACTTTCAGAGCTGCCTCTCAGCCCCACAGCAGCTGGACAGCTGTGCTAGGTGTAGCCATGACTGATGTCCAGGGGAAGTTGGGAAAAATGGGGGCCAGTGACTGTGCTACCCTCACTCAGACCAAACAGTGCGTCTGCATAGGCCCCTTGCACGTGTCCAGGACTGGTGCCCAAGTGAGGGTGCCCGGCTCTCCACAAAGGAGCAAGGAAGAGCACCACTGACCTTCCCGTAGAGCCGGGCCCAGCGCGCAGAGAACACGTGCTTGCAGAGTCTGGACGGGCTCCCGCAGCGCCTCTTCCCTGTGGTGGCATCCAGGATCTCTACGTCAGCGGTGCCCACCACCCAGTTCATGCTGAGGTGGGGAGATTTTCCTGGCTGGCGTGCCTCAGCATTGCTCACTCCTGTCAAAGAGAAATTGGAAGCAGCCAGGCATCAATATTCTTGGCCCAAACAGGGCTCCCGCGAGGCTGGCTAATGGGAAATGGTCTGTGTTTGCGCTGGTAGGAGACGGTCACAGCTCATCGTTTTCACATTTAAACCTTGACTGGGTCACTGCTTCACTTTAGGGATGAATGTAGGAAATAAAGCCTGACCTTAACGCAAATCTTGCACTGAGTCATTGCAGGAACTTGTTTTTCACTTTTTAGTTTATAGGATTTTAATTTAAGGTAGAATCATCATAATAAAAGCTCTGCCCAGATTACCCTTCTCCAAATGCTTGCTGAGTAGACTAGTGAACGAATGGATCCATGTAAAACTTCTGAGGCGTATGTTTACTGGGTATCTGCTGCAAGGCCAGCATTGCTTGAGGCTAAAATTCTGGTGGGCAAAGGGGAGGGCAAGATGGTATCAGACAGACTCTATGGTTTATGCTTTGGTTGATGAGACCAAAAAAAAAAAAAAAAAAAAGCTAATGAACACATGATATCTAGGAGTGTGGGGTGATGAATCAAGTGATGTGATTCAGGTATAGCACCAGTTTCAGAATTCTCCAGACTGGTACAAGACACCTGGGCACCACCGTTCTTAAGAATTCAGGATGACAAAATAGCAGTAGGCTCAGCGCCTGTCTCTCTGCATGTAGTCCTCATGTGACTGCAGAGGTCACATGATTGTGAAGTTGTTCCCGTCCAGGAAGACACCAGAATTTCCAGTGACGTCTTTTCACAGTTTTCCTCCATGTCAGATTGCAAGCTGGTTTTCAATTAGGACAACACACATTCCTCGCAGCCATATTCCATGCAGCAGACCAGAAAAAGGAGAATCCAGCACACTCCAATGTGCAATAGCACCGGTTTATAGCCTGGGCATTGCCTGCGTGTTCTAGTTTTTACTGTTTATAGCCTAGTCCTGCCCACTTCCTGTCGTGGTCCTTATTCCTGCTAAGGATGCTGCAAATGCTGGTACTGAGATGTTGGACAAGACAGAACCTGTGGTGAGACCTCATCAGCTTCCTCTGTGCCATGCTAAGGATTCCCAGGCCATCCTCTTTCCTCCGGAGGAGGCCTTTGTGAGTTTATGTCCTCGTGGGGGAGGAACCTGAAGTAGCATGCACAGCAGTAGTAGGAGGAGAGTCAGCCATGGCCAGATGCTTTCATAGCCTGAGCTTTCTCCGAAACTCTGCACAAGCCAGACTTGGCCTGGTCCGCTTGCAGTCACACGGGAAGGGCAGCAGCACACAGAAGGAAGGACTCATGTCCTGGGTTCACTTTCCTGATATTGTGGGATATACAGTTTGTAGCACAAAAATCCTCATCTCTGGATTGCTCAAGTGCCACTGATCCTCTTCCAGCTCATGGTCTCCAAATCCAGCCTGATGGGAACATCATTTTCTCTAGTTTTTCACTTCTCCAATGCCCTGGTTCTAAGAGTTCGTGGTGGGGGGCACAAAGGGGTCCAAGGACTTCCCCTAGTGACGGGTCAGTTTTCGCAAGTTCTGTGGGACAGAGCTCGCTGCTTTAAAGCATTGCACTTTGGCTTCTTTGTGGCTGCAGGGTCACGGCAGGTGGTGGAGATGCCCTGGGGTGAGAAGGTGTGCCTGAAAGGTGAGTGTCCAGGGGAGAGCAGAGCTGGCTAGCTTTCCTTTGGTAACTTCTTCAGTGGTGGTTTTGAAAACCACCACTTGAAAGAGCTCTCAGTGACCGGTGGACACAGTGTTAGAGCCAGGCTAAGTCTGAAGCACAGAGAGGACCCGCGCCAGCTTGGCTGTAAAGGCATGTACCTCCATGCGGTTATTCATCTGGAAGTGTGTTCCATTTCAGAGTGAGAGTAAGCAGGTTCTCACAGGTCTTTGACATAAAACTCTGGCAGGTGGATTCATTCAGAGAGAGCACCTCCTGGAGGTGCCTGGTGGCTCATAAGTGCACACAGTAAGTGGGAAGGGCAGACTTGGAAAGCAATAGTGTCCACATAACTTCTGTGGTCTACTAGTAGGGCGGCCTTTGAAAAGTCAGTTACCCTACTAACTACTGTTGTCATTACTGCCATGGCCACCACTGCGATTCCTATTGTCAGAACAATGTTAGTACTACCACCCCTGCAACGACTACCAGCGCTATGGCCTCTGCCTCTACTACTACTGTTAGTATTACCACCATCACCACTTCCATTACTACTACCACTGCTACAAGTATTAGTAGTAGGGCTGCCACCACTACTTCAATTACTACTTCTGTTTATGATATTAAAACCATTACTACTGCTACCACCACTCCAACCATTGCTATTAGTACCACAAACTATTACCATCATCACCACAACTTCAGTTACAGTTTTCACTTCAGTTACAACTCTGACTGCTATTGTCACTAATCCCAGTACTTAAGAGTGATGGGAGCAAATCCATAGTTCACCCATGAAGATGAGTTTCATTTTGGCACATATAGCTGTTAAAAGATACCTGACTTTGAGAAAATCCTACAGACTTAAAAAAAACCAAGACATTTCTTTACTTAAGGGGCCTACTATATTTAAAAGGTAATTAATATTTAAAAGGTAATTCATTTTCCCCAAATTAAATTTAGCACAAGACATTCAGGGATATAGTTTTTATGTGAAGGAAGACAAATCTGCGTTACAGGGTAGCATTATGTTGGAACTTGGGAAATGAAGGAAGCACGTGCTTCTAGACCCAGAATCATCAACTCAAAGGACTAGAAAGAACTGCTTGAGTCATATGTAGGATTTCTCATGCCTACATGCACACTCACACCTACACTATATTACACATGGGCATACACTATACGAAGAAACCTGCACACTATATATATATATATATATATATATATATATAACATATACACCCATTACACATGCATCACACACGCACACTAGACACACAGACTCACCTACCCTCCCCACTCCCTATTCTATCCACATATCTCTAACAGATGTGGAACTAGTAATATGTTAACATGGACTTAACAGATTTGGAGTAACTAAGGACTAAAGCTGTATTAGTATCATTTTGTTCATTTTCATTAACCTGAACATCATTATAACGGACAGTAATTTTGTAACTGCTGCCTTGTCTTAATAGAACATATTCTAGAGAAACCGTAGAATGTATCAGGCTGGAGATAGTGGGTCGGCATTTCTGCAGACAATTTGCTTTTACTGCTATGATATACATGTGACAAGTTCTGTGGGTTTCTGAAGCCTCAGGTGAACACAACTATAAGTGAGAACCAGCAATTACTGTGCTTGACCCTCTTACCCTCATTTGACTGGATAGATGAGGAAATGGCCGAGATGGTGAGAGCATGTTTGAGGGTGTATGTGGCTGCAGCATTGTCACTATGCAGCCGGTGATGTTCTGTCAGAGGGTTGTGGGGTAGCTGGCTGCCTGGGGCTGGGCTATTTTCTTTAATGAGGGCTCCCCACTTCTCAGGCACTTCCTCGAATCCTTCCTTGCTGTGCTCATAAATGGCCTGGCTTGCAGTCCTCAGATTTAACATGCACTGCTCATGGGCCTCTTGGAAAGATGTGAACTTTCTCCATGGCAGGAAAAATTTGAGTATTTTATTTGATAATCTGATGATCGCATGGCTTTTGGTTTTGTAAGGACTATCATTTCAAAAGATTAGGGGCAAAGGGATGGACTTCGGCAGAATATGCTCATTTTTGCTTCAAACTTAATATTTTTCACTGCTATAGTATCCAAAATATAGCAGTAAGGCAAGTTTCATACTGAATATACACAGTGATGATTTTCTTTTTCTTTTTTTTTCTTCATCCTGAATTATCCATTTGGGATCATTTTTCTCTTCCCAAATAATACATTTGGGGGTTCATCAGTGGAGAGTTCCAGAGTGAAATTAACTCAGTTTCTGTCTGAAATGCTTTCTCTCCCTCATTTTTGAAGGATAATTTTACTAGATTTTAAGGATTTTAAATTGGGGTTAATTTTAAGGATTATAAATTGAGATTAATTTTCTATCAGCATTTAAAAGATATGATTTCTTTGTTCTTTGCTCTCCAGGAATCAGCTATTAGACTGATGTAGAGCTACAAAAGCTCTATATCATGATGTAGAGCTATTAAAGTTGCTCTTTTATTTTCTGACTACTTTTAAGAATTTCTTTTTGTCCTTGTGTTTTAGCATTTTTTTTTTTTTTTTTGAGATTAGGTCTTGCTATGTTACCTGGAGTAGTTTCATTCCCAGGGACTCAAGCGATCCCCAGTCTTAGCCTCCTAGGTAGCTGGGATTACAGGTGCGTGCCACCATGCCCAGCTATTTTTTTGAGACTAGGTCTCGCTATGTTGCCCAGGGTAGTCTCGAACCTTCAGACTTAAGCAAATCCTACCGTCGGCCTCCCAAGCCTGGGATTATAGATGAGTGCCACTGAGCCCAGCCAGTTTTAGCAATTTTACTATTGCAGTGAGGTTTAAAAAAGTTCTGTTTGGGGTGTAACATGCTTCTTAACTCTGGAACTTGAGTTTTGCACTATTTTTAGTTACTATTCCTTTGAATGCTCCACTCCTGCTCAAGCACCCCTTCTAGTGCTGCGAGTTTTCTCTCTTCTTTTGAAACTCCTATTTGCAAGTCAGCGAGACTTAACTTCTGCATCTTTTCTCTGTGGCAGTTAATATTATGTGTCAACTTAGACTAGGCTGTGGTGTCCAGCTGCATGGTCAGACACCAGCCAAGTATTACTGTGAATGTAATTTTTTAGATGCGATGAACATTTACATCAGTAAACTTGGAGTAAAGCTGATGGGCCTCGTTGAATCAGTTGTTGGCCTTAAGAGAAAAGACTGAAGTCCCTCAAAGAGGAAGGCATTCTGCCTCTACACTCAACTGAAACATCAACCCCAGGCGGCATACCTGCCCTGCAGATGTGATCATATGAGCCAATTCCTTTGAATAGATCTCTTTGTAATAGGAAAATGAATACATCCGTTTCCTTCTGTTTTGCCGGAGAATGCTAATAACCCCTTGCCATCTTTGTGCTACATTCTGGATGTTTTCTTCGGGGTCACATTCCAATTTACTAACTCTCCTTATTTATATTTAATTTGCTATGAAGTTCACTTTCTATCACATAAATAATTTTGTTTTCTTCTTTTAAAAAACTCCTTTTTGATTTCTTTAGTTTTGTTTTGGCTTCCTTCTCTCCCCTTATATTTTCTCCCTTGTTTTAGAAGTCTCTCTTATGCTGCTCACATGGTTATATTAAAGTCTGTGTCAGAGGACTCTGGTCTCTGGACCAGGGGGTTTGTTTCCATTACCAGTAAGTTTTGATAAAACACCCTTGTCTCTTCCCATATCTGCTTATTATTTGTTGTGTGTCAGTACTGTGCTTGCAAAGTTCCTGCCAGACTGATCATCTTAATCTAAATTTGGAAGTGGAGATAATTTTATGTTGCTTGGGGACCCTTGCAAGGACCAGTTCACAAAGGTTCAGATATGGCAGTTTTAGCAGGTAGCCCTTTGGTTTTTCTACCACTTGGATCCAAAGGGAGAACTTGGAACCTAATCCTGTCCCCAGTGGTTGCAGAAGTGCTCCACAAGTTCCCCTTCTGAGGAACTGCTATGGGGACCTTGTCTCCTGGTCCTTTTATACTTGTCCAAACCTGGTGATTCTTTACTGTCTTATTAGCTCTCTAACGCCTCTGAGAGACTTAGGCATGATGCAAAAATCTTTCAATCTTACAATGGAAGTATCCTCCTTAAGTGATAAAATTCTTAAGAGAAAATTTGGTGTTCACATTCTTTTGTGAAGCAATTTCTTATTGTCTGGAATTGGGACTCTCCAACAACATAGACTCTTAAAAGAAACATCATTTACTATCAACCAACATCCTATGATTTTTTAAGGTAAGGGTTTCTTATTAAATTTTATGATTTCTCTCAGAGTAGTTGTAAGGGTTGCTAGTGACTGTAGAGATATATCTAGGCAGAGATGATACATGAAAAGTTTTATGATGGCAATTCCTTAGAGAGCTGACTCCAAATGCTGAATGGCATAGTGAGTGCATCTGCAGAGGCAAATAGAGAAATACAGACTCAAAACAAGTGGACCTGTGCTATTTGTCAAGGATTCCTGGGGAGCGATGGGAACCTTTAGAAATGGTCAATTTTCTATTACCAGGAGTGGACAAATAATTGGGTTAAGTGTTGGGTATTTTAAGACAGAAAGGTAGAGCTGGATAATTTTAAGGTACTTTTTAATGTGCCTTTTACACAATCTAAGCTTTCTTTGTAAATCCATGGAGACTGCAGATCACATACATGACCTTTTCTTAGATCTGAAACCAAAGGGAAATAAAAAATAAATTGTAATTTTTACTTGGTGCTCCCAAAACATTTGGAAAATGGTGCACTTCTTGGCAATATTTCTGGAAGAGCCATTCTTTACTACTTAGTTCCTATATTGTAGCTGAACCCTAAACTCCCTGATAATTTCCCCAGTTCTGTTACTCATCCCCTTCAACCCTCCCACACACTTACCCTCTTCCTTCAGAGCTTTGTACAGGTGTTACTCAGTGACTTGTTCCTCAACCCTCTGGTTAGAGTTCAGGGTCACTTTTTAATCCCACCTTTGCTTTTTCTACAAAGCTCCTATGTTTTGTTTGTCTGATCTGCTAATTTGACTGGAGTATCTTGGGTATGAATTTGCTCATGACTCAGTTTCAGAATTGTGCAGAATTTTCCCCTGAACTTTCTAAGTCAGAGATACGATACATATCTCTTGTATCATGAGACTAGTACCTAGGTTATGTTAACCAGTTTCTTGATGTTTGTAAAATGTACTGACAATGGAAGTATCCTCCTTAAATGATAAATTCTTAAGAGAAAATTTGGTGTTCACATTCTTTTGTGAAGTAATTTCTTAAAATATGGTGGAAATTAAATGACACTAAACTAATATACAAATATTTTAAGGACCTCTCCAGAAAACCAAAGTTAGAATTTTTTTATAACTCTAAATTTATCCTAAATTATGTGATTTCTAACTTTATATTCATCTAAGGAAATAACTTATTAAATAGCCTTTTGTTTAATTTAGCTTTCTGTTATCACATAAAGATATTAGGATTTTTTAGAAAGATTATTTTAGCAATATTTATAATAATTTTCTTTCTACGAAAACCTTCTTCAAGGGTCCAGGAAGGTAAATTGCTATTCTAATGACTAGGACAAAGGATACTGCTCAGATATTTTTTGGAAGTTCATGTATTTTAACCTAAACAGTTATGAAAACTTTAAATGTATCATAGCACTTATGAATGTTATAACTGCTATGAATATATCATAATAGTTATGAGTAATTTATAATATACATGTGTTTGCTGTAATATTAATAATATTTGAAATTACTATCTGTGTAAAAGAAAATGTTTTCTACTACCCATCTGAGTTTGCAGGATATTTGTAATGGTCATTAATTTCAGGAACTATTCCTGAATTAAAGAGGATTGATGCCATATCAGATTCAATAGCTTAGTATGACAATATTCATACACAAAATTGAATTTAAGTAGCAGTAGATTTTCTTGCTCTATCCCTCTCATCCTAGTCTCTAAAAATTGGTAAGTGGTGTGGGGCAGAATTTTAGGCCACTGTTGGTGCATGTTTCAATACGTTTCAAAATTCTTTCTGATATGTTCAGTTATTTACGAAACAGGAAAGTCTGAAAAGGTATCTGATACACTAAGTAATGATTCTTACAATTTCATGAAAATATGCTTCAGTGAAAGACCACTGGTACTCTTCTCTATTTATTACTGACACCAAAACCAGGAGTCTAACTTGGTTCTAACATTTAATCTTGTTGGCACATCTCTCAAATTTCATTTTTATTGCCAAGACCTTGCCAATAAAACTAATAATTTTTATAATCAGCATGGACCGAGAATGTTTAAAAAACATTAACCATGCCATGCACACCAACATGCCATGCACACCAACAAAGACTTTCCCTATCTTCTCCAGACTTTATCCCTTTTTTGTATTTACTTGATGAAGCAAAATAGAAATCTAACCTTGAGGTTGAAAGCAAACCATTTCTCAGGTAGGTATAACAAATTTTCAAAGTCACTTTTATTTCACCTCACACTTACAAAATATTGAATATTCCAACTTCAGATTTTTGGTAATTATTCTTTTCATCATTTTACACCTTGTTGAATTTACTGAGAAAGACCAAAAGCCAGTTCTTTTAGGGTGGCTGTTCTTAGTCACTGTGCATCTCTTACTCAAAGATTGGAGATAAATGACAACTGTGATGGGAACTTTGGTTAAGCCCTTTTTTTAGACTGGTCTGTGCAAATAGTTCATAGGTTTTTTGAGATAATTAATATGCATGCTACACTGGTGACCATAGAGTGTGTCTTCATGATTGACTGCTTTGTAACTCAGGACTAAGCTTTCTCTGAATGCAGGACCCTTACTAAGGTGTGAGTTTCATCTTCCCAGGTAATTCTATTGACCTTGAGCAACTCTTCAAGCAGATTTCATGTGCTTGTTCAGATGTGCTTTCTGTTAGCATCTTTATTGCTTTGTTTTCCTTTTTGTTGCACGAAGTCTTGATGATTTCCTTTTAGAATTTGAATGACTGGATTTTAAGTGTCTATCAATAGCAGTGCAGTTACCACAAGGAGGTGAGACAGCAAGGTTTAGGCTTAATTCATCTTTAGAATAACAATAGCCATATTTTAAATAAGGATGCAGGGAGAGGCTGGAATGTCTGACCTGACTGCTCTAGCAGTGGTGGCCTTGGGTGTTACCTGGGTTGGGGAGCTTGCCCAGGATTCTCGGATGCTTTGCCATTGTTATAACACCTGATGTAGTTAGGTGATTCTGAATTTCTGGTTCTTTTTAAATTCACTGCTTTTTCAGCTATTTAAAATTCTTCCGGCATCTGTATGGACCCTGGCTATTCAGCCTAACTTTAGCTCGGACTGAGTTGCTAAAGGGGGTGGGGAAGGAACCCACCTGGAGTTAACGGCACCCATCCCAAAGTCCTGAGAGCGGACTGAGGCTCTCGCGGACAAAAGAGCCAGCTGCAAAGGGAACTCCGACCCTGCTGAGAGGAGCAGGTAGCCCACCAGCACCTGGGGGAGGAGACCACGCAAGACAGGTAGGCTAACCTACCTGGAGCAGCCTGTGGCGTCTCCTGGTTGTCACAGAAACAGCCTGGGAAGGAGGCAGTCTGGCCATTTGCATCTGTATGGACCCTGGCTATTCAGCCTAACTTTAGCTCGGACTGAGTTGCTAAAGGGGGTGGGGAAGGAACCCACCTGGAGTTAACGGCGCCCATCCCAAAGCCCAAAAGCGCCGGCGCTGCTACACAGCACCGGCGCAAACTCAGAAAACAAAGACATTCACTACCAAAACCACATAGGCAATGTTAAATACAACTATATAGGCTTCAACATGCCTACTACTAGAGCAGTAGTCACCCAATACGTAGAGCAGATCCGAAAGGAAAACACAGAAAAAGGAAGAACACAAACACTCAAGCAAGCCCTAAGAAAAATAACTCACCACCTAAGGATAAACAATTTCAAGAAAACAACATGGATGACATCGAAGAAATGCTCCATATGTCAGACAAAGAATTCAGAATCAATGTGTAAAAGCACTCAAAGAGGCCAAGGAAGAGGGGGAACAAAGGGAAAGCAAAAGAAGGGAAGCTCTCAATGAATTAAGAGAAGTAGTAGAAAAATATAAAAAAGAATGCAGCAAAATGAACAATATCATCAACGAACAGAAAAACAAAATCGAAACCCTAAATAAGAAACTGCAGGAGATGCAAGGCATAAGAGGAACAACAGAAGAACTCAAAAATGCAGGGAAGAGTC
>PVHY01014097.1:0-30799 GCA_004024945.1 Uropsilus gracilis
AACCACGATCCCTAGCCCTGGCCGCTTCATAGGCTGAAGCTTACAGGCACGAGCCACCGTGCCCGGCCTAGCCTTCTGTTCTATTAAAAGTTTGGGTATATATTTTATAGAATTTAGTTTGGTTTTTTATTGGTTGATTGATTGACTAGGTCTTGGTGTGTTGCCCAGGCTACCTTGGACTTAAGTGATCTCCCACCTCAGTCTTTCAGGTAGCTGGGATTACAGGCGCCTGCCATGGAGCTCGGCTGCCTTTTTCGAGATCAGGTCTTGCTATGTTGCTCAGGGTAATCTTGAACCTGCAAACTCAAGCTATCCCTAGCCTCTTGCCTCCCAGAACTTGGACAACGGGCACACACCACCATGCCTAGCTATAATCTGGTGTTTCAAATACTAGCAAATTGATAAAGCTTAAAACATCTCACCTAATGCTTCTGTTTGAAAGAATAATTTTGAAAAAGGATTACTATGTGTTGATAATTTTGTATTTAAAAGTATTTCCTGTTTCAGCGTATTAGGCATTTTGATTATAAAAACTAATACTATAAACCTTTGTTTAGTACAATTGTCAATTTGGCTTTTGTCTTAATTTTAAAACTGTGAATTTGCTATGTCTTGATTTGATTGACAACCTGAAATTTATTGGAATTTGACAAAAACCCAAAATACTAAATTTAATATGCAAAGGAATAGTTTTCCAAAATATTTATTTTAAATACCCATTGTGTTGTGATTAGAAAATTCTTTTACTATGGAAAATATCAAATATACATGTAAGTAGAGAAGAATATGCTCCTCTTTACTTTTGCCAACATTCATAGTCCTATAAATAACTTTTTTCAGTTCTTCCCCTGTTTAGCATTTCCTGGTTTATTTTAAAGTAGACTCCATATATATAAATTATACAGTCTTACTATGTTTTTCTTTCATATACCACTATCTTACCATTATCACTTAATAAATAAAATGACTGTAGTTTCATAGTTAAAGACAAATAGTTAACAACTACAGAAAGTTCTGATCTATTTTAATTTGTTTATGAATTTATAAATTTATTGAGAGGATCCTTTTTTTTCTTGAGGCTAGGTCTTGCTATTTTTGCCCATGGTACCACGGACTCGAGCAATCCCCAGGTAGCTAGGATTACAGGTGTGCGCCACTATGCCCAGCTATTTTTTGGGACTAGGTCTTGCTGTGTTACCCCGGGCAGGACTTGAACTGTGATCCCCAGACCCAGCCGTGACTCCATAAGCTGTCGCTTACAGGCATGCACCACCTTGCCCAGCCTAAGTTGAGATGTTCTTTAATTTGTTCTTCCTTTATGTTGAACTTTCTGTTGATAGACCACATTTTAGATTCATTACGGGTGGGGGCAAGATTGCAGATTTGTAGTGTTTATATGTCAGTTGTGTCTCAATTGTTTAGTCTGTTTGTGACCAGACCACTGTAATTTTGAAAAATAAGCTTTATTGAAGTATTGTTTATTTACAATAAAAGTAGCTAATTTTAAGTATATAATTTTCATGAATTTTGACCAGTTGGTGCATTTGTATAACCATCACGACAATCATGATTAATACTCAAAAATGTCCTCTTTCGCATTTGGTCATTTCCCCCTTTACCCCTCATTGATTTAGTTTCTGTAACTATACTTTTCCCATTTCTTGAGCTTCAGCATAAAGTGGAATTTAGGATAACATTGGTCAGGAACTTCCCATCTAACTCCTTCCGTTTTATGACAGGGACTTGCCATGAGGTGTTGAAGCCTTGTTTCACTGAGTTGGAGAGACTGGACCTAAATGGCGCAGCATGACTTTGCTCCAGCCTGGCTTAATTTTCCTACTCCACCATCCTCAACAAAGGTACTGCTGCATGTCTTTCCTGTCTACTCCTCCTTTCATAGTCTTCACAACTGTATTTATTTTTTTAATTTTTATTTATTTTTTGAGACTAGGTCTTGCTATTTTTGCCTGTGGAACCGCAGGCTCACGTTGCCTGGGGTACCACAGACTCAAACAATCCCCAGCCTCATCTTCCCAGGTAGCTGGGATTATAGGCGCACACCACCATGCCCAGCTATATTTTTTTGGAACTAGGTCTTTTTGGAACTACATGCTCCTGGTGGGACTCGAACTGCGATCCCTGGCCCCAGCCGCCGCTTCCTAGGCTCTTGCTTACAGGCATGTGCCACCTTAAAGTCAGTTTTCCGTATACCATACCATCAATATATGAAATCATTTACTTCAAAGTTGTTTTTGCAGTAATCAGAATTTTGTGTTTCAATTGAAATAGGCTCTGTATGTTGAATGTTGGTTTTGTGCTATACTTTGCCTGTTTTAATTGCCTCCACTATTCTTCTGGACAACTAGGTTTACTTACTTTCCTGTAGATAATATATTTTTTAAAAAATGGAGGTTTTTGAAGACCTTTCAATTAACTGGAACTTCTTTTTTCTTCAAATAAATAAAACTTTGTAATCCACAGTGCTGAAATTCCAAGTATGATAACTTTGCAACATTTTTACATATCAGGATTCATTACTTCTTAAATGTTCATTTTAGTTAAGAGTTTTAAGACTTGCTGTGCATTGAAATTATTTATGTGGCATACTGAGGCAACTTTAAATTGGCTGAAATTTGCCTACTTTCCCAGTATTTTTCTACCGTTTTGTTTTTTTGTTAGTTGAAGGAAATCCTTGCCTATTAATCAAGCTCTACCATGCATTCAGCTAGATCTTTTTGGGTACAAATTGTTCTTATAAAATACTTAATTAAAAGCCAAACAATTTGGTTTGGAATTTATTCTCTAATAAGGATCATACCCATTTTGGCATAATATATTGAAAAAACTACACTGGAGTGACAGAATTCTAGTTAATAAATTTTTGAAGATGGATCTTAAGGATGAGATAAAATGGACCTTATATTATACAGGTGGAGTCCCTGGAAGTTTAATTGACTTGCCTATTTTCACATTTTAATGGTGTGAACCTGGAGTAGAATCCAGGATATATTTCCTAGATTCTCTTTCTGTAAGATTCAATTTAAAATTCTGTAAAATAATTTAAATCATTTCATGGCATCTAGGAGATGGGAGATTATTAGTACTACACCACTGAGATCACTTCTTAGTCTGTTTACTCCCTTTTCTTCCTGTGTCTGTCTCTGGAATTTATTTTCTTTTCTTTTTTGTTCGTTACCTTTTTAGCTGCTCTCTTATCTATTCTTTTAGTGGGTCCCCCCTCCCACAGGCCTACTTCACAGCCTGGCTGCACATAGGCATTCCCCTGTTTCCTGATTTATTTCCTTGTTTTCTGAAATAAATGTGAGACTTGCTTTTATTTTAAAACAGATTGATAAAAATTGCTAGCTGGTGAATAGTTATAAAACATTAAAAAGCTTGGGAAAAAGTCTTCAAATATTAATCTGAGTTTAAGATGAGCACTTGTTTTTCACCACAGTTGTTTGGTGAACCTGAGTCTTGATCGGAATAAAAGCCCTCATGAATCATTATGAGGATATTGGAAATTGGAATTGCCCATTCTAAATTTTCGATTATTTTCACTTACTGTAAATTTTCTTCAAAAAAGTGCTTTAATTCTTAACTAGCAATATTTGAAATTATTTCCTTAGACTGTTCCTACTTTTTTTTTTGAGACTAGGTTTCACTATTTTTGCCCGTGGAACTGCAGGCTCACATTGCCTGGGGTACCACAGACTTGAGCATCCCCAGCCTCAGCTTCCCAGATAGCTGGGATTACAGGTATGTACTACCATGCCCAGCTATTTTTTGGGGGACTAGGTCTCGTTATGTTTCCCTGAGTGGGACTCGAACCGCGATTCCTAGCCCCATCTGCTTTATAGGCCGAAACTTTACAGGTACGCACCCACCAATGCCTGGCAGACTATTCCTGCTTTTTAACGATGACTTCTTAGACCTTCTCTGTCTTGTTTTTTACATCTCTCAAAACTGCTGTTCATCTGTTAGCATTCTTGTCACTTGTCAGAGACCATTAAGTCTTACCCTGAATAAATGGAAACATATTATTTGCTATTTATTTCAGATTAATACTTGTCTTTCATGCATTTGCTCTTTGAAAGAATGATATATGAAGGCTTGAATTATGGGTAGGGACTTTTTAGATTTTCTTAGTTTTTTGAGGTGTAGGATATTAGCCCCATCATGTGGTGAAATTTTAAACTGCAACTGATTGATTCTGTACCTTTTAAACTGTTGATTGGGACCCAAAGGAAGAACATTTTACATGTTTATGTAAACACATAAATATAACTAAATAGTTGTATACATAAAAAATGCCAGTTGCTACTGATTTAAAGCAACATTTTCCTTATTGAAGGAATACTGAACTGAAATGGTTGTGGACGCTAAAATTTCAGGTAGTGGAACAATCTTACTTTAGATGTTTCTCTTATTATCTTATCCTTATAGTCACGCTGAAGTAATCTTCACTTCTTAATAACTGTTTGAAGAGGGACTATCCCAGGAGTGTGCTATTATTGAAAGGGTAGGTTAGTTGTAGGAAATGGACAGTAGAGAAATTTTTGTTTTATTTAAATAAAACCAAAAGATAAAACCCTCTTAGGATGAGATTTTGTTAAGTCAGTACATCTTACTTGTACTCAGTATTCTGAATTCTATGACTAGAGTGTAACAGTGCAGTGTTTTATAGATTCTTTTATGACAGCATTTAAAGGGCAAGTATTAATACTCTATCAACTTTCTTTTAATATAAAAACAATGTCAGCTTGCTTCAAAAACATGTTCTATTATACTTTAGGCAAGGGAAGGTAAGAAAACGCAGTAGACTTGGTAGCCAGGTTCATTGAAATGTCTTGTTGGCTATATATAGTTTTCATTTTGTCCACTAATTTGGTGGTTCTAGACATCAGAAAGAAAATTACTTAGCTTTTTAAAAAATCTAGAAGATTTAAAACACCTAGTAAAGTGATAGAGATTATCTGTGCCTTACCCATTCTAATATCTAATGCTATCACTAATACCAATTATTTTGTAAAAGCTTGGTATGCATGCTAGCAAGAGAAAGGTAAATACTTTGGGTTTTATACCCCTTAGCAGATGAGAGTGTTAATGGGCACACAGAGAGATACTCCAGGACCCCCTAATTTGCATGCTTTTAAGTAGTTATGCCATTTGTTGCATAGAGATAAAACACATTCTTGTGAAAAATGTTTATTAGAATGGTGGTACTTAGAGCAGCAAGAAAAGATAAAATTTTCTAGTGAAGCACCCAACACTATCCATACCCCCTTGTGAGCAAATGTTCAGCCAAATAGGGTTGCCCTGAAGTGGGCTGCTGTAATCTGAAAACTTGCTTGCCACAGCCTTAAGGCACTTTCTGGCGGGTAACCATAGACAAGGGACAGAAGAGTCTCCGTAAGCCTGGGGTGAAAGGAGTAGTAAAATCAAAGTACAAATTAAGGTAAAACTGCTATTGTCAGCCTTTGAGTCTTTCACCTATTTCTTCCGTGTTACTCAACCTTTGGTGCAAGTCCAAGAATGAGAGGCAAGCAAGCTTTTCTTTACACATCTCTCTACTCCAAGTAATCTCACCTCCTGTTTGTTCTGTTTCCAAGTATTCTGTCTTTTCCTGGTTGCTCATTTCCATCCTTCATTAGGTGGAGCAGGGGAAATGTACTGCCCCTTTCCTCTATGATAAGGGAACTGAAGTTTGAGGGGGAAGAGTAACTTGCTGCCAGAATATTAGGGCGTCTACGGCCATACCACCCTAAACGTGCCCGATCTCGTCAGAATATTAGGGCTAGGGTAGGAACCCAAGTATACCTGACTTTAAAATACATCAGATATATATATATATTTGGTTGTTATGTGGTAGACAAATTTTAAGAAGTAAAATACAAGTGTGCGATCATGCATGTACTAGAATATATATTTTATCTTGTTTGGATAAACAAATTTACTTACCTTGATCATGGTATCTCTGAAACTTTTCTAATGGTCAGTTCTTGGGGATTTCTTTTTTCTTTTTATTTGCTATAAGATCTTTGATTGAGTGCATACATACATGGATTATTTAATTACCTACTAATGGATTAAACTGGAGACATGTCTTGGATCTCTTGAATGTGTTTGTAGGGCACATTCCTACCAGAACCATTGGATCTGAAGGTTGTACATTTTGGGTAGACAGTACCAAATAGCTCTTGAAAAGGCTATAACCTCTTACAAAATCAGCAAAATTTTTGTCAGTTTTGACAAGACTTGATATTGTCACTTTTTTTTTTTTTGAGACTAGGTCTCGCTGTTTTTGCCCATGGAACCGCAGGTTCCCATTGCCTGTGGTACCACAGTCAAGCAGTCCTCAGCCTCAGCTTCCCAGGTAGCTGGGATTACAGGCATGTGCCACCATGCCCAGCTATTTTTTGGAACTAGGTCTCGGTATGTTCCTGAGCGGGACTTGAACTGCTATCCCTAGCCCCAGCTGCTTCATAGACTGAAGCTTACAGGCATGAGCCACCATGCCCGGCTTGATGTTGTCACATTTTTTAATCAATAAAACTGGATTGGTCTTGTTATCACCCCTACATGTTCTTGGTCCTTCTTGAGTGTACGTGATTGTATTATGCTGTCAGCAGCTCTCATTAGTCTAGCAAGCTAGAACTAAGTCCATTTAATTTGTCTTATACAGCATTTATTTAAACCTACCAACACCCCAAGCAGCCAGGATTTAGTGAACTTGATCAAATCAGGGGAATCCATAGATAATTTTTCAAGCAGTCAGCATGCAATCAGAGACCACTGATTATCAAGATGTAGTTTAAACTGATCTGATTTTTAGGTTTCATTACTTAATAGTTTTAGAGGCAATAGTTGGGTCTAAAAGCAACTCTCATCTTTAATAGGAGGCATTCTGTGGTCTTATCTTCCTAGCCTGCTACCTGAAGGGACACAGTTTGGGGTTTGTTGCTAGACTTGATTTGGGTTAATTATGATTGTGTACTTTGGGTCAGGACACTTGGACAGTTTCATTGTTAGTTGCCAACCATGGCATAGTAATCCCATGACTCGGTTGTGATGAGAATCATGAATTTTGATCAATCAGGTTGAAGCCAAGTTGCGCCTGTATGAGTGCTTTCACACACTGACATCTAGGAACTGCCATTGATTAACATTAGACATAGTGGGATAAAGTAGATAGTGGGATGAAGTCATGGTCACACAAATTTTTTGTGATTTGAAAGTAATATGACAAATCTTAGCAGTAACCCACAGTTTATATCCAGCTCTTGTTTCATTCAGGCAGTCCTGCTGGTTCTAGAGAATTACTGATTGCGCTCCATACTTCCTCTACCTTCTAGGGTCAAGCATGTTCTCTCTCTGGGTTCTGGACTTTTATTCTCCATCTGTAGCTGTGGAATTGTTAAGTTCCGTTCCCTGTGACTTTTGAAAGGAAAATTCCTATTTGCACACATTTTTTATTCAGTCGAGTTGAATGTGAGTGGGATAATGCATTTTAATATAATCTGCAGAGACCCATTATTACCCTTCATTCACATTGGACATCATGGTGACTTGATCAGGAGTATACTCAAACAATTGGTTGTTTTCTGTGTGATCTAGAACCATGTCACTCAAATGAGAGAACCCAGGTACCCAAGTCACAACTTCTTGGGTTTTTTTGATTAGGTCATCACCCTGTCGGTTACTCTGAGAAAGACTGATATCCAGGGATGAACAGCATAGAACCCCATTTTTTTAAATATTAAAATTTAAATTAAGAAAAAAAAAAAAGACCCAAAATTATTTTGACACTCTTCTTTCATCCTGGTCTCTACCAGGGATAACGGAAGAGGAGATGATCTTTATGACTCTGCTACTGTCTTTGACCAGTCTCTTACTACTGAGAATATTTTGTTTTAAGAGACTAGGTCTCACTGTTGCCTAGGATTGTCTTGAACCCATGGACTCAAGTAATTTCCCAGCCTCAGCCTCCCAGGTAACTGGGATTACAGGTGTGCACCACCATGTCTGGCTTCTTAATATATTTGAGGAGATGAGGGATGTTGAATTTACATGATCATTCCAATGCTAGACAGTACTGGATGCTTGTGAATGGTAGAGAATATGCTTTTATTTTCTATTTTCAGTTGACAGCAAGTATCTCAGCTTTAACACATTTACTTCTAATATTTTCATTTCCCCCCCAAATTTTGTATCCTTTTGTGCTATAGTGTTTGACTGTTAGAGATCCCTTGACTCACAAGCCAGAGCCCTATTCTTAAGGTACCCCATTGTGATGAAACATCCCTTTCTTATCCTATTGAAAGGAAGGTGAAAACAGTCACAGGACCATTTGGAGGCCTAGTTTGAAGCCTTAAACTCTTGCCAGTTGACCACTAACCAGTGAGGAAACCTCATTCAGATCCATTGTTTGAATGAGAATAGTTGCATATGACTCAGAATTTTATTTCTTTACTGAATTTAAGATTTATAATCTATTTGGAGTACTAGTGCTAATAGGTATTTCCAATAGGTCTGTTTTACCTAAGTTCCTTTGGTCTATGCCAGAGATAAAAGTATTATCTCCTGCCTGGTTGCTAGCTTACTCTTGTGTTTGCCACACCCCCATCCCACCTACTTGCAACATCAGATTTGGTCGAGTAGCGATATTGCTGAAATTTAATTGTAGTGACTGAAAGTTTCCCTGGCAGTGCCTGTAAGCAACAGTGTAGGAAGCTGCGGCCGGAACCGGGGATTGTGGTTTGAATTCTGCCACGTAGTGAGACCTAGTTCCAAAAAGAAATATAGCTGGGTGTGGGGTGGTGCATGCCTGTAATCCCAGCTACCTGGGAGACTGAGGCTGGGGGATTGCTTGAGTCTGTGGTACCCTGGGCAACGTGAGTATGCAGTTCCACAGGCAAAAATAGTGAGACCTAGTCTCAAAAAGAAAAAAAAGAGTTTCCTTTCCCAGATAAAATCTGGTAAATAAAAGATTGGACATCTTCATTTCTGTAATTCATGTAATTCAGGACAGAGTTAATTCAATGCCTGAGATTGATGCCAAACTCAGTACAAGTTAAAAAGAACTGACTCACTTTATAACCCTTCTCTCGCTCTTCCTCCTCCTCTCCCTCTCCTGTATATGTAGGACTCCAGAAATAAAGTAAATCCTCCAGGCCATGTCCATAAAAACAGGCACAGGATTTTCTTGCTTTCTTCTTTTGAAAAGCTTTAGCTTTGTCACTCCTAAACAGTTTGGGTCTGTGCAGGTCTTGGGCTTTTAGCATACTTGCAGTTAGCAAGATAGCCTGGGAATGTTTTCTTAGATGCTGGCAGATGACACGAGATGGTCAGGCATAAATTTATTTTTCACAGCACAGCAAGCAGCATATGAGTAATTCTGGGGGTCAGGGGAACTGGCACCAGAAAGTCCTTGGGGCAACATGGAGGGTTCACTTGGAGGATATGGATGTGTGTAGTGAGTTTACATCACAACTGAGGAATTCTATTCTTTGTGTTTGAGGCATTTGTTAGATCATTTGGGGGGAAAAAGCCTTTTTTTTTGGTTTTGTTTTGTTTGTTTTTTTTGGGAACTAGATCTCGCTACGGGACCCAGGCGGGACTCGAACCGCGATCCCTAGCCTTGGCCGCTTCATAGGCTGAAGCTTACAGGCATGAGTCACCGTGCTGTGCCCGGCAAAGCCTTTTGTTTTGATCTGTTTTGTCAGATTAATGGGTTAATACTAGGACCTTTGTAAATAAGTGTGAAATTTGTTTTTTAAAGTTTCTGAGTTTTTAAATAGTTTTCATACATTCTTTTGATAATAAACTTGTTTTGTGGAAGAGGAGTTTGGAAAATTTAGAGAGCTTTAAATAGGCCTGTAGTTTCATTTTTCATAATTTTGTGGTGTTGAAGAAAACCTATAGGAAAAAAATTTAACTCAAGAAGTAATGATACAAAATATGAGTTTTATTATAAGAGGTCTGCTATATCCTTTTTCTCTTAGAGTAGTATTTTTGGATGTAAGTAGATGTCGTTGTTGAATGTGTTTTTATTTCCATTAGAAGAGAAAAATAGAGGGATCAGCCAAATATATATATATATTTCTTGTCTTTTCTTTTTTTTGAGACTAGGTCTCGCTGTTTTTTGCCCATGGAACCACAGTCTCACATTGCCTGGGGTACTGCAGACGCAGGCAGTCCCCAGCCTCAGCCTCCCAGGTAGCTGGCATTACAGGCGCCTGCCACCACGCCTGGCTATTTATTTTCTTTTTTTGCTTCCCCCGCTCCCCGAGTGGGATTTGAACAGCAATCCCTGGTCCCTGCTGCGACTTCCTAGGCTGCTGCTTACAGGCACGCGCCATCGTGCCTGGCTGAAATCAGTATGTTTTAGATTGATACATGTTTACCTGTATTTTTACTAATTGTTTCAGTCATCATTGAATTTTGAGAAGCATTCTGAAAACTTTTCATGGACAGAAAATCGTTATGATGCAAATCGTCGACGACACAACTCTTCAGATGGCTTTGATTCTGGTATTGGACGTGCTAACGGAGGTAAAATTTGCTAAGAAACAATGTTAAAGGAAAATTTTCTTGTTCTTTTGAGAATGTTTTGATTATGATAAAATTTTTAAACAGCAATTTTCCTTGGTTTTGTTATACTTTGTCCCTATCAAATAAAGGTAACTTTGGAAGGAAAGAAAAAAATGGATGGCGTACGCATGGAAGAAATGGTACTGAAAATATAAATCATCGAGGGGGATACCATGGTGGAAGTTCTCGTTCTCGTAGCAGTATTTTCCATTCTGGTAAAAGCCAAGGACTACATGAAAACAACATACCTGACAATGAACCAGGGAGAAAAGAAGATAAGAGAGAACGCAAACAATTTGAGGCTGAGGATTTTGTAAGTTTCATATATTTTTAATATAAATTAGATTTCTGTAAGTGCCTTTTCAGCATCAAGGTGAATGTGTGAAGTTTTATCAGTATAGCCTTTTTTTTTTTTGGGGTAGGAATCACAGTTGACAGTCCAGTTATTTTCAAGCTTTATTTTTTTGTGAGATCTTTTTTATTGATAATTCCCTCTCCCTAGCTACTTATGTTTATGTCTAACCATGTGGTCTTTCATTTTACAACTTAGGCCAAATTTGTTGTTTTATTCTTTATAGAAGCTTAAACAGGCTGGGCACGGTGGCTCGTGCCTGTAAGCTTCAGCCTATGAAGCGGCCAGGGCGAGGGATCACCGTTCGAGTTCCGCCTGGGGCCCTTAGCGAGACCTAGTTCCCAAAAAATACAGCTGGGTGTGGTGGTGCACGCCTGTAATCCCAGCTACCTGGGAAGCTGAGGCTGGGGATTGCTTGAGTCTGTGGTACCCTGGGCAACGAGAGCCTGCGGTTCCACGGGCAAAAATAGTGAGACCTACTCTCAAAAAAGAAAGAGTGACTGAGTTTACTGGCTTATTTACTATTGCATCATAACATTAACTTTAAAATATTTTTGGGAATATTTTTGAAAAGAGTACTTTTTATACCTGTACATTTAATTTACTCTGTTCAGAAATTTCTTCATGGTTAGGGACCATACGCTGATATTGACTTAGGCCAAATGCAAACCGGTATGAGTTAAGTGGAAACAAATTTTTCCTATTTTTTTCTTCCTATTTCTAATTCTCACCGTATGGCTCATCTAAGCTTGGTAATGGCAATTCTCAACTTACATAAGAATGGCTGGAGTATACAATACAATTTATGTAGTTCTTGTTATTCATTCCTTACAGTTAATTTTTCTGATTATGTTATTTCTCAGTCTGTATGTTAATGTTAAAAGTATCTCTCTGAGCCCACTAGTTTTTTTTTTTTTTTTTTTTTGAGACTAGGTCTCACTATTTTTGCCCATGGAACCGCAGGCTCACGTTGCCCGGGGTACCACAGACTCAAGCAATTCCCAGATAGCTGGGACTACTGGCACGCGTCACCACGCCCAGCTATTTTTTGGGACTAGGTCTCGCTGTGTTGCCCCAGGCGAGACTCAAACCGTGATCCTCAGACCCCCCACTGCGACTCCATAAGCTGTTGCTTATAGGCACATAACACTGTGTGTGGCCCCGCTAGTTCTTGTCTTTTAGAATACATTGGTCAACAAACTAGGCAAGGTTTCCACTCTCACTGAGCTTTTATTCTAGTGGAGATATATAGAAAATTAGTATTTTTCAGACAGGAAGTGAAAGGGACACTCCTGACTGTGGTCAGGAGCGAGGTTTCGCTAGCGAAGTTGAATCTGGGACTACTTCATATAGAGTGATTTTTTTTTTTTTTTTTTTTTTTTTTTTTTTTTTTTTTTTTTTGAGACTAAGTCTCGCTATTTTTGCCTGTGGAACGGTAGGCTCTCGTTGCCCAGGGTACCACAGACTCAAGCAACCCCAGCCTCAGCTTCCCAGGTAGCTGGGATTACAGGCGCACGCCACCATGCCCAGCTGTTTTTTTGGAACTAGGTCTTGCCTACGGGTCCCAGGCGGGACTCGAACCGCGACCACTCACCCTGACTACTTCACAGGCTGAAGCTTACAGGCATGAATCACTGTGCCCGGCCTTAGAGTGATTTTTATTGAGACTGGAGAGGGGGAAAACACATGTGAAGGCCATAAGTTGGAAACAAACCTGTCATGTTTAGAGGATAAATGTTAGGTCACTATAGGTCAAAAAATAATCATTAGGTTAGGACAGAGGTGGGAAAGGGTTTAAATTGAGAAGATCATTAGCAGATAAAGATAAGTACTTTTGGTTTAACTTCAGACACAGTGGAAACCACCCTCTCTAGAAGATTTGATTTTAGTTTTTTGAAAGACTGCTCCTTGTTGGGTCTTGAATTAGTGTGGATTCAAGTGAATGGATTAGTGTGAACAGGGAGACCTACCAACAGTCATTGTCAGTAGTTCTAGAGAAAATGATGACTTGGAGCTGAGTAGCTGTGATAAATTAAATCCATCTTTTTTTTTTTTTTTGAGACTAGGTCTCGCTATTTTTGCCCATGGAAACGCAGGCTCACATTGCCCAGGGTACCATGGACTCAAGCGATCTTCAGCCTCAGATTCCCAGGTAGCTGGGATTACAGGCGTGCACCACCCCATGTCCAGCCATTTTTTTTTTGGAACTAGTTTTTGTTACGTTGCCCCAAGTGGGACTCAAACCGTAATCTCTGGTCCCTGCCATGGCTTTCTAGGCTGCTGCTTACAGGCACGCTCCACCGTGTCTGGCCTATCTTTAGAGTTTTAATGAGTGATATGAGTAAATTAATTAAACCATGCCTGACAGATAGCAAACATCCAGTTAAAACCTAGTTGCTACTATTATTATCGTATCTACTTCCATGATGGTGTGGGTATCATTTATACCAATCGTAGACTCAAGCATTAGACTTATAGTGTAATTTCTAATACTGTATTTTTAAAAAGGCACATAGAACTTCCAAAATTATCCCAGTCTTTTTTAGCTTGTATTTTAAAAAAAATCATACTGTTATGCGTATGTATTCTTTTGGGGCTCTATATTAGTATCAGAATGTTAATACACTCATGGGTAAGAAAATATATTTGGATCTATTTTATTGACTTAATTACTTTGTTTTGAGTCAGCCTGTATTGCTTAATAATATGGGAATTACTGATAGAATTTTGAAAATTTAGAATTCTAGAGAGCAAACTTTTTCTAAGATTAGCTTTAGAAGAGTATACAGAGTATACAGTTAATGTTCAACTGTTATTTTTAATATCCTGCTCATCATTTGTTTCTTTCTTTCTTTCTTTTTTTTTTTTTGAGACTAGATCTCAATATTTTTGCCTGTGGAACCGCAGGCTCGCTCTTGTTGCCTAGGGTACCACAGACTCAAGCAATCCCCAGCCTCAGCTTCCCAGGTAGCTGGGATTACAGGTGCGCGCCACCCCGCCCAGCTATTTTTTTGGAACTAGGTCTCGCTATGGGCCCCAGGCGGGACTCAAACCACGATCCCTCGCCCCAGCCGCTTCATAGGCTGAAGCTTACAGGCACGAGCCACCGTTCCTGGTCTTTCCTGCTCATCACTTGTTAAAATTTTCTGCTTAATGTTTAAGAGTATAAATGTGGTAATAAGTAAAGCATCTAGAAAAAATAACCTAGTAAAAGAAATGATCTTCTGCTTTTAGACCTTATGCTAAGAAAGGATAATTTTTCAAGTTAATGCAGAGATTACACATTCTCTTTGACTTTTGTCCTTTTATTTCCTTAAGTTCATATCCTTACCTAGGGCAGTTGGAGAGAAAAAGAGTATCTAAAATTAATATCCTATTTGGTGCCTGAGTATAGTGTTGATTACTTTTCAAGGATTCATATATTTTTTTTAATGTGGGCAATTTAAACATTTACTTTTATTATAATTTTCTCCTAGCCATCTTTAAATCCTGAATATGAGAGAGAACCAAATCAGAATAAATCTTTAGCTACAGGTGTATGGGGTAAGTAATTTTGTATTTATTTTTGAGGGGTATAAAATGCTGTTTGTAGGTGTCACTTTTTTGTGTTTTTTTAAAGTAATTGGTAGACTAGAATTAAACCTCATCTCTTAAGTACCTGTTTTGATTACTAAGCTGCCAAAAAACAAAAGTAGTTTGTAATTTTTAAAAAAATATGTATTGGGGGTAGAATAAGCATTTAATTTAAAATAATTGATTTGTACATGTTAGTATCATTACATATACTCAGATAAGAGGTTTGTGAAAATATATATTAATGCCATTATTTAATGTCATTTGAAGAGCAGCCTGATAAGCAAAGACCTCAGTTTAAATTTAAATTTTTCAAGCTTGAAAATTTACCTAACTGGAATAAGTACTTCTAATCATAGTGTGATTAAAATTGCCTATGGAACTAGTCGTTATTTGAAATTGTTTACTGTTTTGGTTCTTAAACTTAATGACATTTTTCTTGGCATAACTCCCTTTTCTTTAAAGCCACTGAGAGTTTAATTTGATAGCATCTTGAGAAGATTAAACTGCACTCAAAGTACAAATTAGACAGCTTTTTAAAAATTTAAGTGAAGTTTAAAATAATGGAAATATTAAAAATAAGATTATTTGACATCTGAAAAATAAATTTTATCATTTGATGCCAAATTCAATGGTGCTGTAACTACTTTGAAACTTGTACATATGTTCATTTGTATTTTTCTGTTGAAAAATCAACAACTTAATTAAAACAAAAGGATTGTGGCTTATGACAGCATACTAGCCCTAACAATAAAGGCATTATTTTAAACTTTGCCACTTCCTGTGCTGTTCTTTATTGTATTTATGGGGTGATACTCTGAGGAATGATTTTGTTTTCTTTTGCTCTCCCGATTTATTTAAAGGGCCTTTTGAGGGTTGGGGTGGGGGTGGGGGTGGTCAGACACTTTTGTTAGAACCATGTGAATGGCATTGTTTTTTCTGTATTGCAAATTAGTATTTCTACCACTCTCCCCAGGCCTACACGCCCAGACACACACATACCCAACCAAAAAAATCTCCCAAGCTCCTCTCTTAGGTATGTTTCCTTATTATTCAGTTTTTCTGGGAACAACTGATTGCATAAGAATATAGAACCACCTAGAAGGTGTTAAATAGAATCTCTAAGAAGTTAGGAATAGTTCCGATTTGATGAGAATGAAAGTAAATTAAAAAAATCAAGAATGTCAGTCAGCATTTGTCATATAAAACTACCTATAGATAATATTGTACTGATCCTTGGTTAATTTAATAATAGATGTGATTTAAGGGCAAATACATTTTTGAAAATAATGAAAATAAAATGTATTAATATAAAGAATTTGGTTCTACTGTTTCAGGATTGGTCTAAGAATTTTGAGCACTAATTGAAAAGATGTTTAAAAGGAAGATGTATTCTTTACTGTGTCTTAAACTAATAAGTATGTATGCATTAGAAGAAAAGATGGTTAATCATGGTTGGTTAATTGTTAAATTCCCAGTAATTCCCATTAGGAATACAATGAAAATTTCATTGTGTTACATGGCACTATTCCTTTTCACTTTACCCCCTGGGTTCCCAAATATTGTCTTCCCCATTGTAATATTTAGAGTAGTTATGTTCCTGAGGAAGACATGAGAGAATTTTAGGAAAGACTTCAATAGAACTTTTCTAGTGCTGCTTCCTTTCCAGGTAAGTAAAATTTTAATAATGGACATGTAAAATGTATTTTAAAAAGTTTTTCCCTGAACTGTGCTTTTGTAGATCAAGAATGTAAACATAATACCCAATTAAAAATTTACCTTGAGGGAACACAATTCAGTTCTTAAAAATAAAGTTACATAAATTTAATTCTTAGAATTTTATTTGCTTTATTGGAAACACTTTCATAAAGTTTTTGTCACTTTATTGTTTTGATCTTAATCATTATCACCGTTTGGTGTCATGAAATTAATGCTTACTCATGTCCTTAATGATTTAAAACTGTAGCAGAAATTCATGGTACTTCAGTGTACCCATGAGAATTTTAAAATAATTTATGTATAGTTCGTTTATTGGCAAATTTACAGATTGAGAGAATGTGACATGTTTTTGTTCCAATGCAGTTTGAGATGTGATTATTGGCAATTTTTATTTGTCTATTTTCAGAAGTTCTACTGGTTATTTTTGTGTCAACGACACTATATATTAGCAGTAATTTTTTGACAGATGGCTAGTATTTAGTACTTAAAATATTAAAAAATTCCAATCACTTGTAATTAAGTATTATCTTGGTTCAACTTAGCATTTATATTGTATCTGTTTCTTGATAGCTTGATTAACTTTCTTGATTTTTACTGATGTTTGATGTTTTTCTTAACAGTACCAAAGTTCATTTTCAAAAATCTTGTTATATAATTTTCTAAATCACAGCAAATTAGTGACCAGATCTTAAGGATGGATTATTATTTAACAAATTTCAATAACAGCCACAAGAATACAAATTGTTTTTTTAAAATAACTGTAAATAGGATTGAGAGAAGTAATTCTTTTTTTTAATTCCCCTCCCCAAGGAGTAATGTTTATTGGATTTTTTGTAAAGTTTTTTTTTTTTTGGTAATGTGTTTGGTCACAGTAGAAGTATTATTGTTCAGCATATAAGCCATTTTTATTTTATTTTGTTTTATTTAGAAAGTATCTCTTTAGGCCGGGCATGGTGGTGCATGCCTGTAGGTGGCAGCCTCACGACTGGGGCCAGGGATGGTGGTTCGAGTTCCGCTCGGGGCAACACAGCAACACAGTGAGACCTAGTCCCAAACAATAGCTGGGCGTGGTGGCATGCGCCTGTAATTCCAGCTACCTGGGAAGCTGAGACTGGGGATTGCTTGAGTTTGTGGTACCCCGGGCAACGTGAGCCTGCAGTTCCATGGGCAAAAATAACGAGACCTAGCCTCCAAAAAAAAAAAAAAGTATCTCTTTAAACTTGTCTTCATATTAGTATAATGCAGGGGACATCGTTAAAAGATATGCCCCTGCTATATTCCCTTACTATTCACATAAATTATAAGAAACTCGCTTGAATTAAACTTGTACTACAAATCATATTTGTTCATGAAATCAGACTCAACACCAACAAAATTTAAGAAGCATCAGTCTATTTTAAAATATTAAACAGAATGTGTAAAATTAGTGTTTTACAATAGTAATTTGTTGTAGTTGATGTATTTTATATACATTGGTGTTTATACTTGCATATTGTTTTGTGACTAAACTTGCTCTTTAAATTAGTATGAAAATTTATTTTAAATATATTTAACCTTCACAAGGTTATGTGCTTTTGTTGATAGTTGCCTCTTGTGTTTAATCTCGGTACTGAATTAGTAATTGGCATTAAAGTGATGGTAAAGGACATCACTTCATTGCACACTTGCAAGCATCTTCTATGCTAACCATTCACTAAAGATTTATTAGTATTTTTATTTGAGTGGCAAAAATTTTGAAGTTTCTGTGCCTAATAATTACACTTTAATTTTCATTTTCCCCATTAGTATAATACAGTTAAGTACATTGACTTGGGGTGAGATAGACTTTTGTCCTAACAATAGAACTTTTGCTTATTGGTTACTTAAACTTGGGGCAAATTATTTAATTTTGGTGAATTTTCTCATGTGAGATGAAGGTGACCACAATAATCCTAGTGAGAAAAGCGTCATTATCAGGCTGTTTACTATATAAAATCCTTGGTCATGTTATAGTTACTTAATAAGTGTAAGACCAGAGAATAATGAGTGAATAGGAAAATACATGTATATTGGAGACAACCAGTGTGGGGGGTATTGAAAGACAAAAAGAGGATGAATCATTAAGATGTCAGCTATGAATTGTACATGTAGCTAATTTACTTTGTATAATATGTGGCAGTATTTTAATTCTAAGCTTTCTTCAAAACACTGAGGCATGCCTCCCATTAACTTTGTATTTAAAGAATAAAGGTAATTGCTTATAGGTATCAGCAGAGAATACTAAACAGACAAAGGGATATTTAAAGTTAGTTGTCAGATTGCAGTTTGTAAGCAAGAAGGAAATTAAGAAAATCCAGCCAATTGAGAAAGTAAATGGAGAAGTGAAGTGACATTTAGACACTGTTTGAATCTTTTTTTCTTTTGAGACTAGGTCTTGCTATTTTTGCCCATGGAACCGCAGGCTCATGTTGCCTGTGGTACCACGGACTCAAGAGATCCCTAGCCTCAGTTTCCCAGGTAGCTGGGATTACAGGCGTGCACCACCACACCCAGTTATTTTTTGGGACTGGGTCTCACTGTGTTGCCCCAGGCGGGACTCAGACCACGATCCCTAGCCCCACAGCTTCTTAGGCTGAAGCTTACAAGGCACGAGCCACTGTGCCTGGCTTAGACACTGTTTGAATGTTAACAGCTTAGACTCTTCAGATATTTGAAAGGATTGTGTGAGAATTTGTAGAGACAATTGATGAGTCTATAAATAATATAAAATAGATAGAATTGATGCAAATTAGGTCTTGACTATTGCTTTCCATTGCTTATGTGTAAATATTACTATTATCTTGTTCTTGAATGATGAGGTTTATGTACTATAGTCAGCATAATAACTCATGTATATTGAGTTAGACTTAATTGTATTCGTTTCTGTTATGACCTTTCTTCCATACGCTTGTAGACCATCCTAAAATTTTCAAAAAAGGACAACTTTAATTTGAATTATAGTAGGAAAACTATTAATGTGAAGATAGTGTGATTTTTCTGCATTTTTTTTCTAGTAATTTGTTCAGAGAAAGCTTTTCCTAGGAACCAGAAGCTATTGTCTCCTTTTTATAGATGAGAGATTAGCAGTTGGAGCAACTACTAAGATTATGTAAATCCAAGTAAAAACAAAACAAAAATAATTTTTAAAAAATGTATATCTGGTATGAAAACACATGTTCTTAACCACTGTTCTGTAAATATTTGCTGATAAATGCTGAATTCATATATCACCATTATGTCTACTTCCCCCCAATTCTTGTCATCTTTCCTTCTGGTACCTTTATCTTTTCCTTCCTCCTTTTTAATGACTGAGTTCTTAGATTTCAACTTTTCCTTTGTAGGCTGTCTTAACATTCTTTGCACTCTTTGCCTCCTTGAGAAAACATCAAGATTATTTTCTTGTTCCTTGTCTTGGAATTAAATTTTATGGAAGATGGACTGTTAGGAACTACAGTGAAACTTAAAAGTTAACATAACTACTTTCGATTACCTTCTCTTCTGCCTTCTAGTTTTGATCAACAGTTTTACTCTTTTTTCCCCCCCTTATTGTAACTTCAACCTTGGAATTATTTTCCTTTTGCCTAAATCCTTTCTGTTCAGGATTTATTTTAGTAAGGATCTTTTCTTGGTGGTTTTATCTGAAAAAGTTCCATTTTTGCCCTCTGACATATATGGTGTTTTCAGGTCCAAATCTACTATCCATGATTCTTCACAGTGTAAATTGAAGCTTTTTATTTTTTCTAGAAAAGGTGTGTTAAAATCACTTGACTGATGATCTTTTTCCTATTCTGTACTGTTGTATTTGATCTTCTGTTGTAGTAATTTTAATTTAGATTTAGAAGAATGATGACAGACTTACAGCTATAGCTGACTATATTGAATTGGAGTCTTCTTCAGTCATGTTTGCATTTTCTTAACTGTGTACTGATAGAACTGAACCTTACTCTAACACCAGTGTTTCTTTGAGATGAGACCTTCAAACTTTCACTATCCTGTTGCAACCCCAGTACTGATCACTCCTCAATCCTGCAGTATAATTTAGATTTTCTCATATTCAAAAATTTTAGTGTTTAAGAATCTTTGTCATTTGTTTGCAAAGTGCTAATTGTAGAATACCATTGTTTAGTAATATTAGCATTCTGCATCATACCTGTTTGAGATCTTCATTGTTAAAATATTTGGCTGGGTGTAGTGGCATGCGCCTAAAATCCCAGCTACCTGGGAGGCTGAGGCTGGGGATAACTTGAGTCTGCAGGTTTGAGACAACCCTGGGCAACATAGCAAGACCTAATCTCTTAAAAGTTCTTTTCAAAAAAGCTAAGCATTTCTGTTCTTTATAGTCTTTGAAGAGTCTTCATGTTTTGGATCTTTTTCACAACCATGAAATTGGAATGTTTGCCTTAGTGTAGAGAAGTATGTTTAACTTTTGGAAAAGGAACTTAATCTGTTTGCAACTTTATCTGTTCACTTTAGGTCTTGGTTCTTTCCCTTCATCATTAAATAAATGAAGCACTGTACCAAGTCTGTAATTTCTGGAGAATTTGAAGTCCTTACTTGATTTTTTTGAGACTAGGTCTCGCTGTTTTTGCCCATAGAACTGCAGGCTCATGTTGCCTTGGGTACCACAGACTGAAAGCGATCCCCAGCCTCAGCTTCCCAGGTAGCTGGGATTATAGGCATGCGCCACCACGCTCAGTTATTTTTTGGGACTAGGTCTCGCTATGTTGCCCCTAGTGGGACTTGACTCACGATCCCTAGCCCCAGCCACTTCATAGGCTGAAGTTTACAAGCACGAGCCACCATGCCCGGCTTCAAGTCCTTACTTGATTTAATTTAGTTTTTGAGAAGATCCAGTAGGAAGTTTGGTATTGTTTGTTTCACGTGGGGACATCACAGACATCTGCACAACTTGTCTCTCGTATCTTATTGAATAGAAAGAGCTAATTTTTAGTTATTTCTGTGCTTTCTCTCTATTCTAAACTATCCAACTCTGAAATTGGTGCTTACAGAATTTTTCTAAGGGGAGGAAGAGAGAGTAACCCATAAACATCTGTTTGATTACATATTCACATTGATCAGGAGTAATATTTCATATTAGCAACTGAAGTCACAAGGAAAGCTTTCAGTAGTAATTTCTTGTACTCTCTTCAGAAATCAGAGTTGAGTTGGTTGCTCTGTTCAAGTAAAGACAAGAAATGTAACCAGTAAATGTTTGATTGAATTGGTGTTGTGAAAAATGAATTTTTTCATTAGTCTTGGCTTAATTAGAAATTTAGAAATAGGTACTGTAGTTCTTTGCATAGTGATAATGATTTTGTAATAAAGAATTAGGAACATTCTCTTTTGAAATGGAGAAGAGAAAAACAGAAGGTCATTCTTTTGTCTGTTAAGGGGTCACTAAGAAATTTGCAATTGAAAAAGTAATGAAAATGTTACGCATTTAAACGTAGTTCATAATTTCTACTCATTAGCTGATTCATTCCTGTTAATATTGCTCAATTTTTACTATGATTTTTTTGTATTTGTTTTTAGCTTAATTTCTTAAGCAGGAATGTAGTTCATCTTTATTTAGCTTGATTATTTTATACAGGAAGTAGCCTAATTTAAAGTATTATTACAGTTTAAAATATACTATTTGGGGGGCATTTTATTTTATATGAAAATTTGAAACCTTGTAACTCTTATTCGTGCTTTATTTATGCAGAATACCCTCCGAATCCCAAATCTAGAGCCCCAAGGATGTTGGTTATTAAGAAAGGTAATACAAAAGATTTACAGCTGTCTGGATTCCCAGTTGTAGGAAATCTTCAGTCACAGCCAGTTAAGAATGGGACTGGTCCAAGTGTTTATAAAGGCTTAGTCCCTAAACCTGCTGCTCCACCAACAAAAGTAAGTTCTCAATTGTTAAAAGTACACACATTTTATGTTGATGTCAAGTTAGGTTCTTTGGGAAAAAGAATGTTACAAGCATACACCATAGTTCTGCTTATTGGTGAGCTGCTGAGATAGGGTGCACAGAATTGGTTTTTTATGTGTGTGTTGTTAATTTTAATTATCTTTTAAGTGCTTTCTGTTGTTTCATTTATATGTTTTCTTGCTTTAGTAGTTGGAATGAAATCTATAAAATTTTAATTTTCATAGGTGCTTCTATATTTAATAATATATAATGCTGTTTTTTGGTGTTTGGTTTAGATTTTTGAAACTTTGTTTCTTGATTTTAGACAAGCTTCTAGCTTTAGGTTTAAAAAACTTTGAAAATATAGCCTATAATTAGATATTTTTATATGAACAACAGACTTTGATTTTAATTACATGAACAGATGGAAAGAGAACCATGTTGGAATGATTGTAAAATAAATCAAAACTTTACGTTTTGTGGTGTGATAACAAGCATCTAAAGAGGTGTGCAGTGTTGTAACTCATTACTTTAGTAGAAATAATGCAAGAGAAATGTTTTCATGAGCCACAGTTATTATCTTTATTTCATAGTGTTTTTCTACCCTTTATTATGTGCTTTTTAATAACTTTTTTTTTTTTTTTTCTTGAAAGCCCACACAATGGAAAAGCCAAACTAAAGAAAATAAAGTTGGGACTTCTTTTCCCCATGAGTCTACATACGGTGTTGGCAACTTTAATGCTTTTAAAACAACTGCCAAGAATTTTAGTCCATCAACAACCTCAGTAAAAGAGGTATGGTGTTTAAACGTAAGGAAGGCAGCATGTCTCAGTAATGAGCAGTGAACAAAAAGATGTAAGACTGATTAAGTAAATACACTAAAATTAATGTTTTAGATACTTCCTTCTTGAAGTGTCTTGAATCATACCTTTATTTGCTGTGTTTTTGCATTTTTATTAAGGAGGAGCAGTTTGGATTTTTTTTTCTTTTAGAGAGTAGATCTCACTATGTTGCCTGGGGTAGTCTCGAACCTGCAGACACAAGTGATCCCTAGCCTCAACTTCCCAGGGTAGCTGAGATTCAAGGTGTGCGCCACCATGCCCACCTTAAAATTCTTTTAATGGGAAAAATTTTTTTTAATTTTATTTTTTTGAGACTAGGTATTATTTTATTGCCTGGGTACCACAGACTCAAGCAATCCCTAGCCTCAGCCTCCAAGGTAGCTAGGATTACAGGCATGCACCACCACACCCAGCTATTTTTTGAGACTGGGTCTTGTATTGCCCCGGGTGGGTCTCAAACCCGAGGAGTCAAGATCCCAGTCCCAGCCTCCCTCCGTAGGCTGGAATTAAAGGCATGCACCACCTCGCCCGGCCTAATGAAAATTTTTAACGAAATTTGCAAACATCCTAAAGTAGAGGAAACAGTACAGTGAAACACCCATATACCTATCAACAGAAAATGTAATAAAAGAATTACAGGAACAGCAATTTAAATATTTGAAGTAGTTATATATATAGTGTGTGTGCGTATATGTGTGTGTATATATATAAGTGTGTGTGTGTGTGTGTGTGTGTGTGTGTGTGTATAGTACGCTGTAATATTGACTAGTAATGAGGATTTGTAATAGGTAGTAATCCTCTGGGGATGATGGCTAATTTAACAGTATTTACCAGTAGAAAGAAACAAAAAGAAGAAGGTGGATATTGTTACTATGTTGCAAGTGTCTTCTGATAGTTTTAAATATTTCTGTTATTCACATTTCTTAAACTCTCAGACCAGGGAGTAGGAAGTTAGTTCCTTGACCAGTTTAGGGTCAAAGAATACATGTAACTATACTGTTATGTATGGAATTGGCCCAGCTATTACTGAAACATCTTTGCCCCTACCTTTCCCCTCCTTTCCCTACACCCTCTCCCTCCCCCTCCCCCTTTTCAGTCACAGATTTAACTTACATTCTTAGTTGCTTGTGACTTAGATTCCTCATAGTCTTCAGATAATCCCTACAGTTAAGCATTATGGTGTATTTATGTGGCTGGAAATGTCTGACATAGCATTCTTTATACTTTATATTATTTTACTATAAAAATAATACACTAAAAATTAAATATTTTTATCATATGTTCTAGTGCCATGTCCCTTTTTCCCCATTGTTTCTATCATCCCACAGAATCTCTGGTAAAATACTACCCATTTAACTTACGTGTATTTGTGTGTAGATGTAGACTCGATCTTATTGACCTTAGACATACAGTGAAAAAACCCAATTTTGTATTGTGGTTAAAGATAGGAATTGTGGTAACCAAGCTTTATATCAAAATTAGTTTTCTTTATTATGTATTTATCAAAACATCTGAATTTTTTTTTTAGTGTAATCGTTCAAACTCCTCTTCACCTGTTGACAAACTTAATCAGCAGCCTCGTCTAACCAAACTGACACGTATGCGCACTGATAAAAAGAGTGAATTTTTGAAAGCATTGAAAAGGGACAGAGTAGAAGAGGAACATGAAGATGAAAGCCATGCTGGCTCAGAGAAGGTAATCTAACTTCTAGTAACTCTTGGTTTGAGAGTTTTTAATTGAAATATTTGAGCAAATACCACTTGAAATAGCATATTCATATATTATCAGTGATAACCAAAAATTTAGTTCCATTTTAAACAGCATATTCTCTCATTCTCTTTTTAACTTCCGAAAAATCAGGATGACGACTCATTTAATTTGCATAACAGCAATAGTACTCACCAAGAAAGGGATATAAACCGAAACTTTGATGAACATGAAATTCCACAAGAGAATGGCAATGCTTCAGTGATATCCCAACAGATCATTCGGTCTTCAACTTTCCCACAAACTGATGTTCTTTCAAGTTCACTTGAGGCAGAACACAGGCTAGTATTTTTACTTTTTTTCCTTGGTGTTTTCCATTTGTAGACTTTTGGTATTATTGCAGATACGTTTAACAACTCTCGAGGTACTTTTAGGTATCATAGATTTCACTTAAGTATAATTCAGTGAATTTTGATATATTTGAAGTTGAATGGTAAATGGCCATTGCAATCTTAAGTTTAGACCATTATATCTTGGTTGAGAGCTTTTTTTATAAAAGCCATCTTTCTGTTATCGTAGAACATAAAGTCTTTTATGTTGAATTGTGTATTGAAGATGACAAATGATATGCACTGAACAGGTTATATGAATATGGATATGCAGCGGCTGCGCTTTTGTTCATCTCTGGCTTGGCAGTGCCATACAGACAGAGCAAAACCCAGAAACTTGCAGACCTCGTGAATTATGTCTGTTGTCCTGATGACAAGCACTTGAAGCAACCCAGAAGGTTGGGGTAGTGCTGGTGATAGGAGTCATTCACTGCAGGATCAGTGTTGACAAATACCATCTAAGTTACTTTGAGAAAGTTGGTTACATTTGATTAGAAAGGAATCTTTCTAATCAAATGTACCCAAATCTAATCAAATGTATCAAAATCAAAAGCTTTTCTAATCAAAAGCTTTTGTTCAGCTATCAACCTCAATAATCTCTTAGTGAGCCCTCATTAGTAAATGCTACCAAAAATAAAACTTGACTGACCATTGTTTATTTGGTGCTCTCTGGCCTCTACAATGTTTTGAGAAACAGAAAACACCCACACAGCAGCTTGTCATTGTACAGGACTGAACTCATCAGCAGAGGTGCTGAGGAGAAAAAGAGCAAGGGGTGTTTATGGTTTGAAGTCATATGGAAATTTTATTAAATGCTATATATGCTTCTCTGAAAACCTATAAAATATAAGACACAAACATTAGAAAGTCTAGTGAGTAGCTTAAGAATATGATGGTTATGATACTAAAGAAACTGAGGGTTTTTTTTTTTTGTTTCTGATTTTGTTTTTGTTTTTAAAGACTAGGTCTTGCTGTGTTGTCCAGGGTTGTCAGGAACCTGCGGACTCAAGTGATCCCTAGCCTCAGCCTCCTAGGTAGCTGGGATTACAGGCATGCACCACCATGCCCAGCTAGGAGAAGTAGTTTTTGCTTCACAAAAATTAGCAAGTGTTCTTCAGTTTCTAGCTAGGGAACCCTTTGCAAAAAATGTCCTCTGATAATGAAATCAAGCAATTCACTCTCACATATGACAGTTCTTCTTGGTCTTAATCCAAATTCATTTTCAGAGAGAGATTTAAAGCATGAACTAAAAATCCTTGGTATATTTTGGAGACTTTGTGTAGTGGATTGTGGACCGTTTTTTTGTACACATCGTAAATGGAGTTAAACCCTACTTAAATGACTTAAATGAAACTATAAAGTAGATTTATATCAGTTTCCTCATTTTTCAGATTGTTAAAGGAGATGGGCTGGCAAGAAGACAGTGAAAATGATGAAACATGTGCTCCCTTAACTGAGGATGAAATGAGAGAATTCCAAGTTATTAGTGAACAGGTAAGAGAAAAACTGAATCATATAGGTTTACTGTAAATTGCTCTTCCATAATTAAAGCATTATAACTAAGCATTGGGATGATGCTTTATTTTGGAATTTATTAGATGTCGCAGTGTAGTTCAGATAGACCTTTTGTTTTTAACTGGTCTTTGGTTTAGTTTCTTTTCTTTTTCTTTTTGGAGACTAGGTCTCGCTGTTTTTGCCTATGGAATCGCAGGCTCACATTGCCTGGGGTACGACAGACTCAAGCAATCTCCAGCTTCAGCTTCCGAGGTAGCTGGGATTACAGGCACGTGCCACCATGCCCAGATATTTTTTGGGGGACTAGGTCTCGCTATGTGACCCCGGTGGGACTTGAACCGTCATCCCTGGCCCTGGCTGTGGCTTCCTAGGCTACCGCTTATAGGCATGGGCCACCACGCCTGGCCTGGTTTAGTTTCCTTAATCTGCATTTTCAGTACTTAAGGATTAGTGTAAATAGCGTCTGTGATTTAACCTGACCCAGACCTTTTCTTTCCTACCAGGTAAACTTTACATTTTCTTCCCCTCCACACACAAGAATATTCCATATTCTGAAACACATTGCTTTATGTTTCCCTAGTTTCCTTTTTGAAGGAGTGTTAAGAAATGTTTGATAATGCATCAGAAAGTTGAGATGTTTCTCCAAATTCCTTAAATACTTTAGGTTTACTAGAAGAGATTTTCCTTGTGGAAATACAATGAAAAAAATTTTGAGGGTGAATTTAAAATACAGATTTTTTGTTTCACTGTACTTTACAAGCTTGTGGTAAAACATCACCACAATGGAATCATCTTAACCATTTTTAAACTTAACAGTTCCATGTCAGTTAAGTATGTTTGCACTGTTACACCACCATTATCACCGTCCATGTCTAGAATTGTTTTGTAAAAATCAAAGCACCATGTATTAAATCATAACTTCCATGCCCTGCTTCTCCCCAACTCTTGAAAACCACTAGTTTACTTTTGCTCTCAGAATTTGACTACTTGAGTCAAATACAGTATATGTCCTTTTGTGATTGGCTTGTTTCACTTAGCATAATTACCTTAAGGCTTATTCATGTAGCCTGTGTCAGAATTTTTCCTTTTTAAGGTGTATGTATGCATACACTACATTTTTTTTTAAACCTTGTAATTTTCATGTAATATTGGTCATGTTTGGGGCCCGGCACGGTGGCTCGTGCCTGTAAGCTTCAGCCTATGAAGCAGCCGGGGCTAGGGATCGGGACCTGTTCCCAAAAAATTAGCTGGATGTGGTGGCACGTGTCTGTAATCCCAGCTATCTGGGAAACTGAGGCTGGGGATTGCTTGAGTCCAGGGTACTCCGGGCAACGAGGGCCTGCGGTTCCACGGGCAAAAATAGCGAAACCTAGTTTAAAAAAAAAAAAAAAAAAATTCTTGTTTGCATGGTGGTTGTTCCCCTTAGATATGGCGCTCCTTTCCATATTGTACCCCTATCCCTTCCACCCTCCACCCCTTTCCTCCTCTGGTCACTCCACCTCCTCACACTGTAAGTCATTGATCTATGTTTGGCCCACTGATCTTCTCTTTTTCCTGGGTGTGGATTTGCACTCCTGGACAGCAACAGACCAGTCTGTTCAGATCTCCAGGAGTAACTGAGACAGATAGTCAGGCCGAGCACATCAGGAACTTGTCGTAGGGCAAATGCGTGGTGCAACTCTGCAGGATCCTTTCTGGGGTCTGTCACGTGGTAGTGCTTGTGTGTGGTATAGTTCTTATATCTTGATCTGGGAGCCCAACTACAACCACTGACAGCAGAGGCGTTCCCTGCTGGGGACAGACTTACACACGTGGTTGGTTCAGCTCCTCTCTTCTCTTGTGTTATTAGCTGTTCTGCCATGGAGCCACAGCCACATCTCTGTGGCTTTCTTCCTCTGTTGATTGGTAAGGGAGAGAGCCTCACTCATGTTGCACAAAGCTATGGACCAGGGGTTTGGTTCTCCAACACCAGGAAATATGTGGGTAGAAATCTGTGACACTTCACCATAATCGCTGGTTTTACGTTCATGTCTCAGTGGTTCCGAACATGCTGCTAGTCCTACCCAAGTGGTCTGTGTTTCCAGGACTGTTATTACTTCCTTTCCTGCATTATATCTGCAACTGGAGAGACTGCTTTTTTTTTCCTCCTCAATTCCTAGTGCAGGTCTGATTGAGGTTGCAGTAACCCAGAGGGAATCCCCCCACCCCTAGATCTCCCCCTTCCCCCCAGCCTGTGCCCCAGCAGAGGTACCCAGCCACCACCCCCTGCCCACATGGAGGCAGAGGCAGTCTCCCCTAGTCCGACACCCTGTGACCCTTTAGGCTGTTGCAGTGTGGGCTGGAGGTCCTCTCTCTAAGGACCTGATCCGTCTGAAAGTACCCTGACTCCCACCTCCATTTGGAGCCAGTCTTGGAAGGCGGAGCCTGAAAATTCCCTCTGCCAGCTCAGGGCCCTGGCTGAGGCTGTCCAGCCCCACCCCTAGATACCAAAGGGACAGAGGCCAGACCCTTCAGTCTGATATCCTGAGACCCTGGTGTTACAGGACTTAGCTTATCCACTGCTGGGGGGCTCCCCTAGAGCCCAGGCCTTTCTAAGGGACCTTGGCCCCTACTCCTAGCCCACTTAGGTGATGGCTGGGCCTAGAAGGTGGGGCCTGCTAATCCCCTCTCCTAACTCAGGATCCTTGAGAGTCTGCCCACCTCTCCACCCCCCCACTCCCACTCATGAGGGAGGAGGTCAGGTCCCCCAGCCCACAACCCTGAGACTCCAGTGGCAGGACTTAACCCTACCCCCATTCCCACCAACAGTCTATGCAATGGAGGTGACTTGGGGGCCTTCCCTTGCCCAGCGGGGGACCTTCAACTCTCTCCTCTGACCCAACTCAGACTAGGGTTGGGCCTGAAAGGCAGAGCCTACTAATTCCCTCCTTCCCAGCTCAAGACCCAACAAAGGTGCCCAGTCCCTGCCATGGCCTAGGCTGGAGGTCCTCTCCAAGGCACACTACATTTTGTTTAGCCATTCAGCTGTCAGTGGATGGTTGGTTTTCTTCGGTTTTGTTTGTTTGATTTATTTGTTTGTTTATTTTGAGACTAGGTCTTGCTTTTTTTGGCCATGGATCCGCAGGCTCATGTTCCTTGGGGTATCACAGACTCAAGCAGTCCCCAGCCTCAGCTTCCCAGGTAGCTGGGATTACAGGTGCGTGCCACCACGCCCATCTATTTTTTTGGAACTAGGTCTCGCTATGGGCACCAGGAGGGACTCAAACCGCGATCCTTAGCCCCGGCCACTTCATAGGCTGAAGCTTACAGGCACTAGCCACCATGCCTGTCCTTATTTTTATTTTTTGCTTTTATGGGTAATGCCGCTATGAACATGGGTGTTAGCTGTCTGTTAACATCCCCCCTTTAAATTCTTTACCTAGAAGTGAAATTATGGGTCATATGGCAATCTATTTTTAACTTTTTGAGGAATGGCTGTCAATGTTTTTTCCATAGCAATGATACCATTTTACATTCTCTGCATCTGTTTAATAAGAACTATTTTATTAAGAGTCATTCTAGTAACTGAATTGGCATCACATTGTTTCTTATTTGCATCTCCTAACTACTGAGGGATGTTGAGCATCTTATGTTCTTTTTGTCCATATATATATATATATATATATATATATATGTTGGAGAAATGTCTGTTCAAGTCCTTTGACCATTTAAAACTTTTTTTGTCATTTAGTTGTAATGCTTTCTTATATATTCTAGATATTATCCTCTTACTATGTGTATGATTTGCAGATATTTTCTCCTATCCCATTGGTTGCCTTTCACTGTTGTGTCCTTTGATGTATAGAAGTTACACATTTTTTTCTTTTGATGTATAGAATTTATTATCTTTTTCTTCAGTTACCCCTGTTTTTGGTATCATTGCTGAGAAATCATTGCCAGATTCAGTATTGTGAAGTTTTCTGTTTTCTTCTAAAATCAAGTGTTTATAGTTGTAACTGTTGTGTTTAGGCCATTGATGCATCTTGGGTTGATTTTTATACTTAGTGTAAGGTAAAGGTCCAGTTTCACTCTTTCTTTGCACATGTATATGCCTTTCTTCCAGTACATTTATAAAAAAGACTGCTTTTTCTCTATTTAATGCTCTTGGCATCCTTGTTTTAAATCATTTGACTATATATACATGGACTTATTTTT
>PVHY01014098.1:0-39402 GCA_004024945.1 Uropsilus gracilis
GCTTGAGTCTGTGGTACCCCGGGCAACGACAGCCTGCGGTTCCATGGGCAAAAACAGCGAGACCTAGTCTCAAGAAAAAAAGAAAGAAAGAAAGAAAGAAAGAAAGGAAGGAAGGAAGGAAGGAAGGAAGGAAGGAAGGAAGGAAGGAAGGAAGGAAGGAAGGAAGGAAGGAAGGAAGGAAGGAAGGAAGGAAGGAAGGTATGAAGGAAGGAAGGAAGGACGGACGGACGGACAGGCTCTGATTCAGTTTGCCTGAGGTGGGTGTGAGATGACCTGGTGCCAGTTCACCTGCTCGCAAGGTGGTGCCCAGGATGCTGGTCCGCGGGCTGCTGCTGACTAAAGTGGCTTTGGTCAGCTGACCAGCCCCTGACCTTGTCTGCCTGGTTGATCCTGGCGCTCACACCAATGTGTCTAGCTGTATCCTCGCATGGTCCTTTCTCCTTTGTGAGGAACGGTCAAGGCTGGGGCCTTGACCCAGGTCTTTCACCACACACGTGGCTATGGCCGCCGCTCCAAGCCACAGGCCTGGGAAGGTAGTTTCCTGCACCCCAGACAGCCCATATTGTAGCAGCTTCTTATTAACAGACCTAGCGCCATTTTGCCAAACGAATCCATTGTCTTGTGCTGTGTAATTCATCATCCCAAAGCTTGGTGGCCTGAAACAATAAATATTTATTATCTTTCAAAACTGCAGGCGAGGACGTCAAGGGCAGCGTGCTCAGAGGGCACAGGCTTAGACTCTCTCCCGAGAGGACAGTCAAACCTGGGCTGAGGTTGCAGTCACATGCTGGCATGAGTACAGTCATGTGAAGGCATGGCTGGGGCCAGCAAGCCTGCTTTCAAGGTGATGATGGGGGCTGCCTGTGCGTGTGCCTTTCTGTGTGCGTCTGTGTGCGTCTCTCCATGGGGTGGCCTGACAGCCTTCGTGTGCGTCTCTCCATGGGGTGGCCTGACAGTCTTCGTGTCATGGTGGCCACTTCTCCCAAAGTAAATGGTTGGAGACACCAAGACAGATGCCCCAACCCTGGTGACCTGCCCCTTGGAAGTCATACAACGGATACCTCACCCACTCTGGGCTGGCAACAAAGAGCGGCCAGGCACTCACTGTGAGAGGAGCTGACACACCCTGTGAAGACAAGGGCAAGGATCACTGTGGGCCATTCGGAGCTTGGCAGCCACTCCAAGGAAAGCAAGGCTGCCTGTCCTCTCTACGAGATACTCCGGCTGAGAAGGAAGCCCACGCACACTCAGACCGCACGCAAGTCCAGCGTGCTCTCTGAGTGGACTCTACTCAAGGAGAGTGGGTTGTGTTTGCTTCCAGACCTGTGTACACCAACTGTTTCTGCCACAGTCAGTATTAAATTCAAGTCATTCATGCAACATGTGAGTAGATGAACTACGAATGCAAAAAGGAACAAAGTTGATACTATCGTGTGTGTGTGTGTGTGTGTGTGTACACACAATTGGTACGTGTGTACAGACAATTGTGAGACTGATAAGTCATTTTAAAAATAGGGGGGATTATGTACTGGCTTTGCCTGACAAGTGCCTTAAATTCTTGTGTATTTATTAGATGTTAAAGCTGAAAATCACCCTTCTGGGAGTCTACCCAAAGGAGACCTCAATACTTATACAAAAGGACACCTGTGCTCGGATGTTTACTGCAGCACTATTTATAATTGCAAGGACATGGAAACAACCCAAATGTATCAAAACAGACAAATGGATGAAAAAGATGTGGTATATATACACCATGGAATATTATTCATCAATTAAAAATGACAAATTTGATGAATTTGAGATAACATGGATGAACCTAGAAGAAATCATAATAACAGAAACAAGTCAGAAAGAAAGAGACAGAAACCAAATGGTTTCACTAATATATGGGATATAGAAAAAACAAACAAAAGGCCAGGAGGAAAAGTCAAAACAAGCTAACAACCAAACCCCATTATACAACTGTGGGTGAGAGAATGGGTGGGATCAGGGAGGGGAGGTGGTGGGTGAACCCCAGGGAATATAAAGATGTGAAATATATGTATATATTATTTTTAAAAAATAAAAAAGCTAAAAAAAAGTAGATGTTAAAGCTGGAAATCTCATATAGTGAAGACTAGTACAGAAAGGAGTCAGCACGTTTATACTCAAAGAACATGGCGTATCTGTACAGCCGAAGCTTAGTGAGTGAAAGTATATGTGCGTGTGTTAAGCTAAATAGAATATTTACAGTTCATGTGTACTATTTTTAAAAATGATTCTTTGCTTTATTCCTTTTGAATTAACCAACTGAACTCTGGTTTGGCTAGGGCGGCATGAAAGCATCGATTATAGATGGACAGCTGCTTCTGGAACTGGCATTTTTGTTTAGAAGGAGGGGGAAGTAAGGATAGAGCTAGGGAGGAGGGGGATCTACTAGCTGGTTCTAGAAAGTTCTGAGGCTGGAAGACAATTTATCTGCAACCTTGTTTACTTGCTACCAACCAAGTAGAGCCACAGTGGCCCTGTTGTCACATACCTGAAGCTTCATAATATCTTTTGGTGGCTTCTTTTCCTTCTCAAGGCAGGCCTTGACATTTAATTTAACCTGATTTTTCTTACATGCAGTGGCTTGCTGACGCCAAAAGTTTATTTTCCCTTTTCCTGGATGTGGAATAGTTGTTAGCAAATGGCTTTCCAGTTGTTAGCAAATGTAGGGGCTACGTTCTCCAGTCTCATTTTCATCCAGATGGGGCCCTGCAACCAATTCTCACTGACTGAATATGACTGGAAGTGAGAGGCAGCACTTCCCAGCTGGTATTGTGAAGAAGTGGAAGTGCCCTATCCACCTCTTTCTCCTCTCCTGGCTGAACACACAGTAGAGCTACAAGGTGGAAGGTGAGTCCCTGACTCACTCATTGGCTGCCTAGAAACACCTTCCAGAGACTGTTACATGGCAAAACTTTCAGCCTTGGAGACATGCGTGTCATAGCAGCTACTGTTATAAAATCACTCGAACTCATGCAGCAGCTGCTCGCCTTTCATTACTCTATCCCTCTTCTTCTCACCCGCTCTTCTTCCATTTCCTCAAGATAATTCTTCTTGGGTTTGAGCTGGAGCGTTTTAACCTGAGGGGTCCACACAACTGTGAAGTATTTTCTATAGGGACATTCTTCTGGGAGAAGGTCCGCTGCTTTTGAGGGTTTCTCATAGGCACGTGGGAGCCCCTCCCCAATTGTTATAACAAGCTACCCTAAGAGACTCGCCTTCAATGTCTTACTCTTAATTTAATCCACAAGTTTACTTCAGTTTCTGATTGAGAAATCTGAATATTTATGGGGAATCCATAGATGTAGGTGAAAGTGAAAGCCAAGTAAAGAGTTGAGGTTGGATTGGGATGCAAACATGGAGGCCTATGACAGGCTGAAGAGAATCCTGTGCCATAGAAGGTGCATGACAGGCCATCCCACGATCTGCTGACAGGCTGCCCTCCTCCTGTGGCAGAGCTACTGCACCCCATGTGCTTCTTCCTGACCTCAAAGAGTTACCACGTTCCTTTCCAACAGCCTAATTTATAGCTGAGGACTGAGGAGAGGCTGTTTTTTTCATATTCTGAGAAGCAATTCTTCCCTAGCACAACTCAGATCTCTTAAGAAGTTCATGTCTGATAAAGCCGCTTTAATGCCAGGCAGTAAACAAATAAACTAGCCTGTAGGATTCTGAAGGGGGGCTTGGAAATATGAGACAGTGCACCATGCCTGTCCTGAGCTCTGAAGATGACTAGGTGGAACTGAGGTCTCTGGTGAGTGGATTATTCACACAAAGAGCTCATCTTCAGGGAACAGGAACCACCTGAACCCCAGGTCAGGGGTTGACTTGAAACTTTGCATCTTGCTTAGTAGCATTTCATACAGCAGCCATGAATATATTACCTTCATCTTGAAGGAGTGTGGGAACCTTTGAAGCCACCATATAAAGTCCCTTTCCTCAAGAAGCAAGCGTAGGTAGGAGGTAGAAACGTTTATTGGACGGAGGTCAGGGAGATAAATCTTTCAGGAGCCCCCTTCTGGTTCTGGACTAGGGGTTGCTATTATCTTCTCTCATTGTCAGTTTTTGGAAATGGCTACCTCGACTTTACTCCTTTGATGTTCTGGACCTTGGTCTCTTTGACTTGGACCTGGCCCAGGAGTCCTGACCCCACACCAGCAGCCTCAAGGAACCCTCAGTTCCTCCCCAAACCACTAAATCTAATGTTTTTGAGGTGCTGGTTCCCAATCAGTTGCAAGGTGTGGAACGTTGCACACCCACCTTGGCCTGTTCTAGTACCACAGAGATTTCTCCTCAGCTGAAAGATAACCCGATAAGCTCTCACTTAAATCTACTTCCTTAGCTTGTGGAACATCAGATACTCATATTTTCTTCCAATTACTACCCGGAAGCCCCTTTTAAACATGCGGGGTCCTGCAGGGCACCCCATCCGAAGTTTCTTCACATCTCTTCTTCCTCCTCCCTTCTAAAACCTTTTTTACTTTCTGTCGCCTTTTTTCCCCTCTGCTTTCCTTTCCCCCATCCATGCCCAGTAACTTCTAAGACTGTACCTCTCAATATTTATTTTGAATCGTCTGCGAACGTGATCTAAAGCTATGATTCTAACACTTGCCCTTAGTTCCACCTCCGACATCGCCTAAGTTAGCATGTCAGGCTTGCAGCCAGAATCTGTCCCTTGAACACATACTCCCCATGATTCTAAGTCTCATTGGTTTTCCCAGCACTGGACCAAGTCTCTAAGGAACAGCTGCTCTGGAATGTTCTAGATGGTAGGATTATACTCTTGAATGGAGTCAAGGTCAAACTCAAGAAATCTGAATGTAGAACTGAGGCTACCAGAAATAGAGAGGAGGGTAGAAAGCAAAGTGGGGTGGGGGGTTCCATAGACTAAGGTGGAGCACCATGGGGCTGAAGTGGTGGTGCGGTGTGCTAACACACATCTGGAGTGGGTTGAGCTACACCCCTGCCATATGCGGTGTTGTAGACCAAGGCTACCTCAATAAACATCAAAAAGGAAAAGAAGCAAATCAGGATCTGCCATTAGGCCACCAACTGGTTATGTGGCTTTGGATAAGGTTCCCAGTTTTCAAACCTCTATGATTTCCTCAGTAGGCAACTTTGTTGATGAGACGAGATGATCTGTAAACCATCTTTAGATTTAGAATTCTATGCATCTCCAGTGGAATCACATTTCCTTCAACACATGGCTGTCACGACAGGTATCTGTGCTCTAAGCAATGACCCATCAGAGGGAAATAAAAATGACTTTAAGCAGGAGACACATCCCTGAGTCCTGGTGTAGGGAAGGGCTTGAGCTGTCATTTATAGACAGCTGCCTTTATAAAGCTTCTTTGGGGACCAGAATTTTGGCCCCCCTTGACACATTCTGGTTTTCAAAAGTTAAGCCCCTTAACTGCCCATCTCAGGTTGTAAACTTTCCAAGGTCAGAAACGCACTTTAAAATGCTGTGTACAAGTCCCAGCAAGAATCACAGTGAACATCTTTGAGGAGGATAATCGTGGGGATAATTTAATACCTGTGCTTTCAGTGTTATTTAGTATTTTAATGGTCGCTGGGAAGTATTTCAGTTACTACCAATGCTGTGGAGCACTCTAGCCAAAACTTGGTGACATAATGCAACACTCTTATGATGCTCATGGATGGATTCTATGAGTCAGTAGTTCAAACAGAGCACAGTTGGGATGACTTGCCTCTGCTCCACATTGTTTGGGACTGAAGTTGAGAAGATTCAGTGGTTGAAGGAGACTGAATAGGTGGGACTGGAATCATCAGGAAATTCTTCACTCCCCTCTGGCAATTGATCCTGGATGTTATTGGCATATCCACTAGATCTGTTAATCAAGCATGTACAGTGGCCCTGTCACATAGCTGCTTGGGCTTCCTCATACCATGGCAGCCTCATAGTAGTCAGACTTTTTCCATGGCATTGCAGAGCTCCAAATGTGAATGTTCCAGAAACAAGGCAAATGCTACATTTCCATCCATTTTAATGCTATAAATTAATTCCATTTTATTATATTGGTTATATGTGAGTCCTTAAGAAATACAGTTCCCCACTTCTAGATAAGAGGAATATTAAAACTGACATTGTATTTTCATTCTTCTACCAGACAGGAAGTGTGTCTTGGTTATCTCTGAATTCCTACCATCTAAAGTGGGACATGGCAGATAAGCAATTTGTAGATAAAACGTAAGGGAATGAATGAAGGAAAATTCATCCCATTGAAGTGTGTCTCTTTGCAGACTATAGTATTAATCTTTACCACTTATATATATTTTTTGCTTGCATTGCATTTGCTTTTGTGTTTCAGCAATAAAATCACAGTTTATGAATGACCTACAGCACAGAATAAAGGTCAATGGCATATAACAATCTTGTTTCTAAGGAGCATTCTATGGTCATTAATTCTTCTTCAACCCAATATGGTCTCCCATTTGGGGATTTGTTCCATGGTTTCCAACAGGATGGTTTAGAAATCAGGTTCGACCAGAACAGATTGGACATTTCATGGTGACTATGCTGACTTCCCCAATCTGCCTGCCCAGTTCTTTGCATTTTCCTAGATGAATTCTAGCCTCCTTCTCCCTTTCCCATGCCTCTGCCTCCTCTCCTGCCTTTCTCCATTCTCCACTCCACCTCTTCTTACCCCTGCCCCAGTAGAACATTCCTTCTGCCCCCTCACCCTTCTTTCTTGTTCCTTCACTCCCTTCTCTGGTCCCTTCTCCCCAATCTTCCCTTTCCCTTCCCCTCCCCTGTTCTTCCTCACTCCCTGCCCCTCTCCCAATGCCACCACCTCTTGCCTGGGGGGGGGGTATCTCCAAGTTTACCAGCAGAGTCAAGGAATAGAGAGGAACAGTCAAGGAATAGTGCCAAGACACTCCCCCCTCAACCAGAGGAGAGTGTCCAGACTTGGCTCAGGCCATCCACCCCTGAACTATCTCCCTTACTGGTTTGGTAAATGGTGTTTCATCACTTTTATCAAGTTATGATGTCACATGAAAGATTTAAAGTTCCTTTGGCTGCACATTTGCATGAAAAGCCCGGTCTTATGGAAGCACAACAGAAAATAATTCCTTCAGAAGAAAACCCATGACAATGAGAATTTGTCATTCCCAAATTAGCATTTGGAAAATACTAGTCACACAAACATACGCCAGCAGAGACCTCAGAGAGCATCTTCCCCAGCGCGTCATTTAACAAACAGGGAGCAAAGAGCCAAAGAGGAAGAGTTAGAACAACTCGCATTTGCTGGGTGCTGACTCTGCCCCAGGCACTTTATTACTTTATTCTAGTTGTGCAACAACCAGATGAAGTAGAAGCATTACCCCATTTCCAGGATAAAAGGCAGAAACTCAAAGAGTGTCAGTAACTTCTACAAGGTCACACAGCTAGAAAACGTTAGAATAGAGACATGAACCCGGTATCAAAGGCAAGTCCCAAACTGTGTTCTTAGCTATTAGGCTGAACTGTGTCTCTCATGACCCTGTATCCTCTCCACGTCCAGCCTACACATATTAATAGCTAACAGACTCATTTCACAAAGGTCAAATGGGCAGTCCCTGGAATTCTGCAAGTGAAGCTGCAATTTGAGTTAATGTCAAAGTCAGGCTTTGTTAAACTGAATCCTAGCAGAAGGCACTCAGAGCAGCAAGGTTACGAAGAGACTTTGAAGATGGTTTTTTGTAGCAATAATGATGTGCTTAAATGAGGAAGATGCACTTCAAGTGGGTCAATGATTTTGACTCAGACTTAAAGCCAGTTTCTCAGGTTCAACAACACTGCATCTTTCTCTCTTACCGTCTCTGTGCCTCAGTTTCCACATCTGTAAAATGGGAGATGGTAATTGTTATCTGCCTGATAGGGCAAAATGCGAGGAATAAGCATAAGAGTCTTAGAACAGTGTCTGGCACATAGCTAGCTCTTCAAAAGAATTTGCTGTTATTAGTCAGCGTTGGCTCTCACAGCCTAGCATAGTTCTTCGCGCATGGAAGGTGTTCAATAACAATTTGTTGAATAAACGAAAAGCAGCATATTAGCAGTTCTAATGGTACTCATCTGTTCTCCATCCTCTCCAAACAAAAAGCAAGGAAAAAATAAATTTTTCCTTGATTTTACCTTATAGTTTTCCCATATGTCAAAGCTCGATTCTTCAGTGATTGAAACCACTTCTCCTTGGCAAAGCCTGAAGGAGCCTGAGGACCAGCTGTTTTCCACTTTAATCCTTTTCTGGGGCCCATTTTACCAAGGAAGTGACATCTTAAAGATGTGGAAGACCACAGCCTCAGGGGTCTTTCAGTTAAAACTGTCAAAAACCCAACTCAATCTGGGAGAAGCCAAAAGCTGATTTATAGACTCAGCTAAAAACTACAAGTATGACTTCAGGCATGGCGAGATCCAGGGGTTCAAATGAGGCCTTCAGTACTTGGTCTTGTTTGATCTTTAGCTCTGTTTTCTCTAGTGGTGGTTCTAATCTCCCCTGAGATAGCAAGATGGTTGCCAGCAACTTCAGATTTTTATCCCCACAGCTACAAAACTAGGGAAACAAAACACTTATTTGCACGATTATGTTAGCCAAAGTCTCAGTTTCAGCTCTGACTGGACCAATTTGGGCCATATACTCATCCCTGAGCTCAAAATGCCTCCATCTTCATGCATGTGTCCCCCAACTTGTTGTCCAGGGATAAAGTGAGCCCAAGACAAACTGTAGGGAGTAGGACTCGGCTGCTGCTCCCAATATCCCAACGGAAGAAAAGGTGGACTGGCAGGTGAAGAAGACAAATTTCTGCTACAACCAGACAGAAAGTAAGTAAGCTGTCTAGCAAGTCAACAGCACCTTCCTTAAAAAGCTACCAGATATTCAATCCTCATCTTGCCTAAAGCATATTCTGGAGTTGCACTCCTCAAGCCTCCCTCTTACTCTAAGGCAGTGATTTTCAAAACTTCTCACCTCCTCCTCCAGCAAAAAGAAAATTTCTATTAGGAAGTTATCACCATATGAACTGAAACAAATGTTTCACCAAATATACTTTGTACTATCTGCAATGTACTCTGATAGTTCTGTTCTGTTGTATTCTATTTTATCCTATTTTAATTTATTCCATTTTTTCCTTCCATTCTATTCTATTCCATTCCATTCTAGTTATTTTTAACAGTAAGAGCAATGCCGTGCTAGGCGCTGAAACAAATAGCTCCTCAAATAGATCTCAGTGGCTTAACAAGTTAAGAGTTGATGACTTGGTTATGCCCTAGCCTAGTGCAGATCAGACATCTCTACCTAATGGTTCTTCTCCTTCTAGGGAGCCAGGTTCTTGCCATGTTATGATGCACAGGATCATGGTAGAGAGAAAGAGAAAGAAGTGGGGGGCTTTCGGGAATTTTATTATAAAACTCATAAGTGGTTTCTTTCACTTTTGCCTACACTCCATGGCCAGAACCCAGTCACCAGGCTCCATGCCAACTGAAAGGGCCATAGGGAAACCTAGAGAGAGCACCCAAGAAGGGGAAGTGGGATAGATGGGTGTCTCAGCAATCTGTGCCATACTGGGCTCTTCCACTTTGTTGTGAGTAAGGAAATGCTGGCTCTGGTCCATCCCACGATGTTTGCAAGTCTAATGGTTGCAATGCCTCAGTGGGAAAAGCCGAGATCTAGCAGCTTGCTTTGGTTTTCCCTCTTCGTAGAATAAGTCTCTCTTTGTTTCTGCCTTTCCGTTCTCGCCTGTGATGGTACCTTTCTATTCTTTGTCCCTGGTGAAGCAACTCCGGCCACCTTCCCAGCCACCTTCCTCTCCACCCCTTCAATCTATCCCTGGATCTTTGCCTGAGAACCTTCTGCCTTGAAGCCTAAACGCCAAACTCCTTGAAGCAGGGCCTGGCTGCTGTGGCCATCATGGCTATTGTCCCCTGGCCTCCTTCTCCAGCTCTCTCATCTTGTCCTCTTACTTTCTTACCCTTCCTAGGCCTGAGCAGGCTGAGCTTCCCATTTCCTGTCCTGAGATAGTAAATGAGACTGGCTTCTGTGGGGCAGCTAATAGCCTCTCCAACTCCCAGGCTCTGCCCTGGGCTGGCTCCAGCATCTGCCTAGGTCAGGACTGAAGTAATTGAGCCAGCCAGGCATGTAATAAGATAACCTTCTCTCCCCTGCTACTAGAGTGAGTGGCTATGGAATCTGATTCTAGCAGCATCTTTAGCTCCACAATAGGCCTCGGGGTTTATTATCTAAAGAGCACTGGCTTTAGCACAGTAGCGAGTATGTTAACACAGAAGGGCGCTGTCCCTTTAAAACGATGCAGAGGTGAGGTTGGGGGAGATGGAGGTGTGGAGGCTGGGATCGTGGGGGTCCCTGGTTCAAAGGTGTTCTGGTTCTGTTGCAGGTTTAATGCTGTTCGTGCTGATAAACATTTTACTTACTACTTACAAGGCACATCATACACTGACACTATACTGGGGACTTCGCAATGGAGATTCATTTAAGCCTCATAGAGATTATCAGTGTGGAAACTGAGGCTCAGAGAGGGTAAGGATCTGCCCAAAGTCACACAGCTGGGGGAAAAAAAGTACAGCTCAGGGTGTACACTTAGGCACCCCAACTCTGGACACTTGCCCCTGAACCACTATACTGTCCCCACAAGAATAATTTGGTTTCTTGAGCACATCTCTATGCCGCTTACCACTTTCTGAAACGCCTTCACTTACTTTTCTGTCCCTCACATGAACCCCGAAGCCTGGATATTTGAGGAGGCAGCGCCTCTGTTACCATCGAGAAAATTGATACTGCATTGAAGTCACTTTGAACCCGGTCTGAACCAGCTTCCTAGGGCCAATCGACAAGCTTTCAAGAATTTTGCAGCTCCTCCTAAGCCGTGGTCTTTATTTAAAATAACATTGTGGGAATTTACAATGAAATGATTTATACCCAAACCAAGGTCGTGAATACTGAAAACTCGGCACCTCCGAGGTCCTGGGCCGCGTTGGATTGTTCTCGGTGCCTGAGGTTACCCAGGGTAAGTGACGTTACACGCAGGAAATCAGCAAATTCTGTGCTGTCCCCTCCCCAGCTCCTCTCAGCAAGAGAGCCGGTGGGTGGGCATCACCCACCCACCCCGTGCCCAGGGATCTGACCCTCTCTGCTCCCTGCACGCCTCACCTGTGAACTGACTGTGTTGTCACGCTCTGCTTGCTCGTGTATCTCCAAGGCCTCTCAGATCCTCCTAGCGCCCCAGCGCAGCCTCCCGGGCCTCTCTGCCCTCTCCTTCTGACCCCGTTTCCCAGAAGCACCTTCCCCACCGGCCCCAGCTGCCCTCACTTGGCCTTGCTGCGCGCACACAGCCGGCCCCACGGCCCTCATTCCCGCCAGGGCCAAGCTCTGCCCTCATTTTTGCAGCTTCATGCCTAAGGACCCACCCACCTTCGTGTTTTCCCTCCAGACTCAGGAGGGAGTCAGCGAGGCCCCCGAATGTTCCTGCTCCAGACTTCTCTCCCACGGTCCGACCTAGCCGGGTGGGCAGGGGGATGGTTTGCCGCTCTGTGTGTGTTCTCTGGCAGCCAGTTGCAGATCAAAGAATGGTCCTTCCCCAGTCTTAATGCACAACACCCCTCCCATGCCAAGCGCTCCGAATCATGCCAAGTGCTTTTGCTTGGCAGCCTGGGCCCTGACTTATGGGCATCCAAGGCAGTCAGGGATGCTAGTGAACCATCTAATGCTTAATAAGCACGGAATATACATTCTCTGAAGCACAGATAGATTTTTTTTCTTTTTAATTAAGGATTCCCCTTCATGTGCTAGTTTCTTTACATTCTCATGGACTGGTGGGAATTTCAGAACATCGTCAAAACATGTGAATGCATGGAGGGCTCATTAGCTGGCAGACACTGTCCTACCTGCTTCAATAATCCCAAGAGGCTTTAATCACCATTTGAAAGATGAGAAATCACAGCACAGCGAGGTTAAGGAACTTGCTCAGACTCACACAGCTAGTGAAAATGAAGCCAGGTTTTGAAACCACGCAGGCTGCCTTCAAAGTTTTGCTCTTAATGGCCACACTGCAGTGATTTGAAATCTAGGTGGTTTTCCCTCTGGCTTTTGACTGTTCTGTTTCTACCAGGGTGAAGTTTGTCCCCGTTTTATTGTCATCATCTGTCTGCAAGTTTGTCTACATCTCGCCTTTCTTCACATGGAACGCCTTGGGGGAAGGAATCGTGCCTTATCTGTATGTTGTCCAGGGTCCCAGACAGTCTAGGATGCGCGGAATCGTCATCATCAAACCTTGGGAAAGGTGAATGGCTCTTAATGCTCTTGAGATCAGGAAACTCATCATTTTAAGCCAAGGTTGAGGGATCTCATGCAAAAGATGACCGTGGCCAGGTGTACAGCCAGGTCCCATAGACATAAGCTGGCTCTTCTTCTGCCCAGAATCACAGTCCTTGTTAGCCCGTTAAAGGCTGACACTGCCCGCTCTATAGAACGCTGGTCCGTGGCTTCTCCCGGAGAGCGTGTCCCAGATCGACCCCCTGGGGAGGGGGAAAAGACAGGTTGTTGCGCTGCTCACTCACTGAGGATGCAGGTGGGCATAACTTGAACAGGTGGCCCGTTCCCAGCCCCCCCGAGAAGGCACAAGACGGAGAGCCACCTGGGCTGCTGGGGACCTAACAGAATCCAGTCTTTATTCGCTTCTCATGTGCATCCCGAGTGTTCTGACCGAACTATGTCAAGGAAAAGGCAGAAAGGCCCTAAACCTTGCATGGCCCCGCGTCCCATTTGTTAGCGCCCTAACACGAGCAGCTGCCACCTGGGTCTTATCCGCTTGTTCTGAAGTCTCAGAACTTGTTCTTGCTCAAGGTACTGTTTTCACTCTGACCTTTGAATGTAGAGGGGGGAAAAAGAACCCTCCTTAACCTAAATGCAAATAGCGGGGGAAAGGAGAGCAGAGCCAGGGCCTGAGCAATTTTAAAAGGCAGAAACAAATGACAAGTAAACACGATCATACTGGGGATTAAAAAAAAAAATTCAATTAACCTCCCTAGATATCACCGGGTCTGTGTAATTCACGGGGGCCATACAATGAAATGTTGGTCTGTCACTAAGGTCCTGGCAAAGCTTGAAGTACCTCTGACAGATCAAAGCAAAAATAAAACATCATTCCATTTAGGTGCAGTGTTATGGATAACTTGGCATGAGAGTTCTTTGGAAATGATTAACTCCATGTGGTATCGATGGTAACGATCCATTTTCTGGCATAATGAATTAGGCATTCCTCCATTGTTCCGCAGCTTGCTTCATTCTGCACGTATATATCAATGGCAAATTTTTAAAAATACCTTTAGGTTTCACACACACGCAAAATCAGAACACACCTCAGAGGCTAGAACTCAAGCTTGGAAGCTGGTTTATTCCTATCATCTCGAGTAACCCATTTCCTACCTGAGACATGAGACCACATCAAAGGAGGCGTGGTTTTTACTTCTGTGAACTGGGGGGGCTGGGGGGGTGTTGCTCCTAGAGGCTCAGAAATCTTTGCTGGCAAGTGTGCATTTTTGATCGGACACTTTCTTCTTCTGCAAAGCCCTTGTTTTTAAGGACTAATTCTTCCAACAAAGGCTCGCCCATCAGGCATCTTAATCATGATTAGTTAATCTGTGAAAATGAGAAACAACCTCTAAGTAGCAGCAAGAGATAATCACAGCCTCTAATTTCTGATATTCCTGATTGTCTTGTGACTATGGGATTTTTAAACTGCAGAAACACCACTAGAAAAGGGGTACGAAGATAGCCAAGTTGGCTAGTGTGTTATCTTGATTAAATTTCACTGGAGTCTCCCTCTCTCAGGTTTGTTTTGTTTTGTTTGTTTTTTAACAAGAAGCTGTCTCTAAGTAGCTCATCTGTCTTTTACCATCGTGGCATTTCCTTAGAATACACTGAACTATCTCCGTGGCATTTAAAAGTGAAATATTTGCTTCCGAAAAAAAAAAAAAAAAAGATAGGCAATAAAATGTAGCTGTAAACAAGGCTTCATGGCTTTATTTTTCATAGATAAATACATAATAAGTTCAAAGTAGAATTGAATTCCTAAAGCAATACTCCACTAATCTGTATTCGGGGGTCTCAAGCGTATTATCTGTAATTTACAACCAATTTAAATGGCATTAACAGTCTTCCCCTTCTGGGAATTTAAATTTGCATCCTACCATTGAATTAAACAGTGATTGCATATTTTCTATAGGGGACGAAATGCTCTTTGATGCTTGTTTTGAATAATGAAGCATCTATTCATGCACAGGGTGCAATGTGCTTCTTTGTCCTCCAGGTAATTGAAGCAAAATGTGAATTAAAGGGATTTTCCCCCTTATCCAAAGGTTTGTTGATTGGTGTCTGTTTTCATCAGTCCAAAATTTAGAAAACAAGTCATCTTTCGCTGCACTGGAAAATCATTTACTCAAAAAGGCCTTAAATGAAGGGAGGTCAAGTTTTGTCTTATTTGATCTTTTCAGAGATGGAGCAGGATGTCAAGAAATACGGTACACTAACCTTTGGGGGAGTGATATTGTGGAATAATTTGTGATTCTTCTTACGCCCCAAATAGGAAAATTAGAAGGGGGGGACAGAGACAGGGGAATGTAGGGTCTGTTTTCAAAGTAGGAAAATAAACAACTTTGCTCTCCCACGCCAAACCATACTAAGATTGGAAGGGTGATTCTTGCAAATCATGATGTCTGAAACTTTAGAAATCCAAGGATGGCAACCTTGGATTGGGAACCATCAGTTCCCCATACTGTGCCCAGGTCAGACATCAATAATCAATAACAACCCTCTTTGCTTCTGAGCAAAGATGGAGCCTCATCATCAAGTACTCTGAGCAACCAATGACAGTAGATGTGAGTTGACACTAAAGGTGAAACCAATTTGTCATTTCAGTTTATCTATTAGATAAACTATCTAGAACCTCATCTAATAGATGGTTCTAGAAAGATGAGGTGATCCTTCTAGGGTTTGAGAGCAGGCCATTGGCAGAGCTAGAATGAAGAACTTGCCGCTGGTTGCTCAATAGGCCCTTTTCACCTGGGCTTGCTGTGGGAAGCATCACGTCCCAGGACAGAACACCTGGCAGAAGTTCAACAGTTATTCCTTTTAACTGAATGAATAAATTAGAGAGACACACATTGTTATAGAATGTGTATAGAAAAGAAGATCCTTTTTTGAGAAAACGACGACCCCACTGACTCACTTGGACAGATTAGATAAGGTCCAAACAAAACTGTGGTATCTCTTTACCAAAACCTCTCCACAGAGATGAGGGCGATCGCATGTATTAATACTATCAACAGCAGCAAAGCGTTTCAATTCGGTTGTTTTCAAAGATGTCAAAGTCCTTTGAAAATACGCATTTAAATACAACCAGCACCACTTGCAGATCATTATGCAGCAGACATGACCGAAGAAACACTGTTGGATTTGAAATAACATCATATTGAAGATTGAATAATTCAGGCTTTTCAAGAATTGAAATGGGATTTTCTGTTTATTGGTATTCTAGTGCATTGCCCTTAAGGAAGTGAAACACTAAGTGCTCCTGACACTTGTCTAGAGAGTATCAAAGTTCCTTGATATTAAATGTCAGCCCCTCTGCTTCACAGTAAGGCCTACCTCCAGGATTTAAAACGATGGGAAATATAAAATTTCAATGATCCCACATTCCTAACATAAGCGTATCCTGGCGGTTCAGCCAGGGACAATTTGCACACATTACCCCCCCCCACCCCCCAGTTTGGCAATGTCTGCAGCCATTTTTGACCATCACAATTGGAGGTGGGGACAGGGCGTGCTGCTGACACCTTTGGGCTGAGGATGAGGCTGCTGCCGGGCCTTCTAGAATGCAGAGTTCTCCAGCTCCCAGCCCACAGTGCCAAGGGCAGAGAGCCTGGCATATCGCCCTCCACCCTGCGGCTGTTCAGATCCGTTCAGCCTTATGTTGAATTTCCAGTGGATTGCTCCGTGGCAAGCGGAACACTTAACGGTGGCTCCAGAGTGTTCTATTTGTCTCCCGATTTTGTTAAGCTGTCCAGCTGGCTTGCGCTTAGGGAAAAGTTGCTGCTGGTGGTCTTGTTTGCATCCTCCCAGCGCCAAGCTGAGGATTCGCTCAGGTGGCCCAGCTCTGGGGTTCTTAAGAAAAGAGAGAAAGCTTGGGGGGGGGGGCGCTCGCTGAGGTCTCGGGTACACTGCTCGCACCGCCATCGTGTCCTGTGTGCCTGGCAGGGGCGGGCAGGGTGCCAACCGGACCATAGTGCCCTCGGAAGGTCTGGCACCGAACTGTACAGAGGGAAGAGCAGAATTTTGTGGGATCTGAGATTTTGCGTTTCTGGTGGCCGTTCACACTGGTTCTCCTTCTGCTAACTGGTGACCCTGGAAACATCCATGCACCGGTGATATTCTCAGCTTCTGGACTCTTCAGCGTGGTCTACCAGAAGATAGAAAGGAGGGGGTGTCCTGTATACCCCAGAACCCTGGAGCCCTCCAAGGGGTGTGACAAGGAGAAGTGGGCGCAGAGAATGAGGCTGCTTTATTCACAACAGCCCCCAAACACAAAAAACACACGTAGGCCGGACGTGGTGGCACGTGCCTGTAAGCCACAGTCAGGGAAGCTGCAGCCAGGACCAGGGATCGCGGTTTGAGTCCCGCTCGGGGCAACATAGCGAGACCTAGTTCCAAAAAAATAGCTGGGCGTGGTGGCACGTGCCTGTAATCTCAGCTACCTGGGAAGCTGAGGCTGGGGATGGCTTGCATCCACATGGTACCCCGGGCAACGTGAGCCTGCGGTTCCATGGGCAAAAATAGCGAGACCTAGTCTCAAAAAACCCAAAAACCAAAAAACAAAGAATGCACGCGTCCACCGATGGGAGAAAGGGTAAACAAAGAGCGCTCATGCAACGGCGTGTTATGAGGTAACAAAAAGAAGATTCCACGGCTGCTGAAACTCAGCAGCGTGCCTGGTAGCAGGGGATACCTGCGCTTAATAATGACGACAATAACAGCTACGAGCATTTGCCATCCGCCAGGGCTTTTAGGGAGGCTGACTTATGTCATCCTTAGATTAACCCTCTGGGGTAGCGCCTGTCTCTACTCCCATTCCACAGCACGAGATGTGCGGAGGCGACGTTCATTTTTGTTGAGATCGTCTAAAGCATGCGCTCCGAGCCTTTTCATTTATGCATTTTTCTTGTAACTTTTTAAAACTGGGGTAGCATTGGCTGGCGACGCTGCCTACGATTCTGAGGTACAGGTTCAGACCACTTGAGCTATGTGTTACCACCACAGCCCCAACAATCTTCCACCACGGTTGGGTCCCTTCCCCATTTTCCCCTCACCCAACCCCCCATCCTCTCTCTCAATTCTGAAAGCAGTTGGAGGGGGGGCAACGAAAAGCAACGATCAGCTTTGTATTTAGTATAGACATAGCTTCTCTCCTTCGCGCTTCATAGTGCTTGGTTCTAGACCTTTCCGCCTTGCACCTTTTGGCCAATATTATTTTTCAAAAACCAAAGCCCATGCAGATGCTACGCTTGTAGCGGTCACTCAAGGCGGTCACTCCAGCCGCTGCAGGGGGGAGGCTCGATGAGGCGCTTGGCCTTCGATTTGTCCTGCCTGCCCAGCTGCAGGGAGGCCTCTGGACTCCTGGAGAGCAGCCAGTCGATCAGAAGCTCAAGTTTTGAGGCAGGCCAGGGGCAGCTCGGGACCGCAGCTTCCCTGCCTGTCAGCTAATGAAGGCCGCTCCCCTTGGGGAACCAGCGTGACAAGGGGTGATGGAAAGGGCCGCTCCGCCCACCAGGCAGTTTCGAGATCTCCACGGTTAATGCGGCGTCCAGCTCACAGGGGTCCGTGCAGACATCCCTTTGGTTGCCGTGGGCTTTGGGCCCCCTGGAGTGTTTATTCTGTCTGGGGTGCTGGTTGAGGACATTGGGCTGGGTGGGGGGAGGGCGGTCACCAGTGCCACGAGCATTGAGGTCGTAGCACAATTGTGCACATCACAAATCACATCAGATGGTTTTGCACTTGGAGAAAGCTCTCCGTTAGGAGAGGAAATGGATAGCAATGGGGCAGGAATACTCGCTCCCTCACCGCCCCCACCTGTCACATGGGGGGGGGGGAGAACCTGCCGTTGGTAATTACGAATTCGTGCACACGTGTATTTGTGTGTGTGAGAGAGAGAGGGGGAGAGCGAGAGCGAGAGAGCATGAACATGGAGAGTTGCAATGACACCCTCCCCACAAGTTTATTTATGGTTTGCTCAAGATTCATTCCCCTACCCCCAGCCCTGCATCCCCAATGGCCGGTTCCAAGAGCGCAGAAACTGGACCATTAAATCCCCTCGTCGGCAGCTCATCTCAGTCAGCGCAGCTGGGGCCTCCCCTCAGATGTCGTTACTTGGGGAGCAGGGATTTCCGGCTGAGGTGATGGACAGCTCTCCCGCCCTGCCGTTGCCGGGAGCTATTCTGGGCACTGGTTGATAGTAGCTCAAAAGCGCGGTAGGTTCAATGCGGTTAGCAGGATCTCACTGGTTGTCTTTGGTGGCGTCCAAAAGAACAAATTGACTAAAACAACTTTTACAGAGTCGGTTTGAGAGCAGAATTGGGAACGTAGTCTGGGAATTCTCTGGTCACTGAGTAAAAATCACCTTTCTTCCGAAAAGCTTCTAGGGTTTCTTGAAATCAAAAATAGCTCATCTAAGCATCAATTATTTTTTATTGTCTTTTTAAGTTAAGGGAAGGTCACTATAAAACTTATAAAAGAGAGAACCAAAAAGAAGCCATTAAATCAGATTTGAAAGTTGGCCTGTAAAAGTCCAATCTTGCCATGTTTGCGTGTATGTTTTCATAATTATTTTAAAAAGAGAACGCTAGTTCACCTAATAATTTGGAACCTGCTTTTCCCTATTAAAGCATATCACTTGGCCATCTTTTATTGCCCAAGTTTTATTTATGTATTTCTGATTATTCATTAATTCTTTTTCTTACATCACCTTCACAGTTCACCTAGACATCTTTTCAGATTGATAAATACTATTTCACATGGTTGTCTAGTATTCCGTTGTGTGAAATTCTAGAAGTAATCTCACCAATCCTTCTTGATGGAACTATTTCTGAAGATGCCTGGTTTCCACTGTCATCAATACAACCGTCATGAATAATCCTGTGGGCACATCTTTGTTTAGATCATGTACATTCTCTCGGAGAAATCTGCGAGAATTGTGATTGATGGGGCAAAGGGCATGTTTAAGGCTTTTGTTTGAGTTGCCAAACTGCCTCCAGAAAGGCAATGGCAGCCCATTCCTGTGCCAGGAATGTACACGAGTGGCCCACGCCCCAGACACGGTGGGATCTGTTTAAACCACATCGCAAAAGCCTGTGATTAACTTCCTTTCTATTATTTTTCTCTCATCCCAGAATGTCCTCAGCTTTGCTCTGTTCTCTACCTACTGATCTGGTATTCTCAGAAATTCAAGAGTGAGGGTAGAACCCTACGCAGAACCCATTAAAGGAACTGGTTTTGGCTAAGTCTCAAGGAATTTCAGTTTCATGCTGGAGCAAGTCGACACAAAGAGCTACCCATTTATTCTGTGCAAGAGGATATTTACATTACATTTTATAACAGTCATAAACGAAAATGGCATTAATCTGCCAAGTTGTTGTTTTTAAAAGAGAAAAAGGGAGGAGGTGGTTGACCTATCAAAGAAAGGCCCATGTCTGCCAGCGCTTTGCTGGGAGTATGGCTTTAAATAGCAGGGCAAAGGTGATGAAGCTGGCTCAACATCTCTGTCTCCATGACAACAGCATCTCTGCGCGGAGGCTCTGACACACAGCAGCAGGGACCAAAATACACTCCGTGCACACAATTACTCTGCAAGTTAGGAGTTTCTCTTTATCCCTTGTAAATGCACAATTTAAAAGTATGAGCAAGGCTAGAGAAAGAGCAACTCACGCACCACTAGAGGAGAGTCTTCGAAATGATTACGCGACAAAAACGAATATCCAAAGAGCTTGAAAACTACAGCCCACACTTACTCCACAGAGATTGAAAATCTCTCTCGTGTGTGGACAGAAAAAAACCTTGGTGCGTACACAGCCATGTGTGCATTAACTTCAAAATGTCCTTTCCCTAAATGTTTTCTACAGGTCGATCTTGTGTTCAGTAGATTATTATTTAATCAATTAAAGCAGTCACCCAATTTGCATAGCTGGAAGCGCCTGGATGCTAAACCCAGCAAAAGTTCAAAGGACTGTACAGGTCCCGAGTTGTGACGGCTATAAGTGCCCCCTTTAAGAGCAATTAAAACCTGCAAGTGGTCACTAATGCATCCTTGAATCCTGTTGAGGTCTCCCTTTCTATTTATTTTTAAAAGAACTCGAAAAGAAGGCAGTGCGGAATTGCGATTATAAGCCATTGGGTTCTTTCTGAGCTGGCATCTCTGCTGGCGAGTGAGTAATGTTCAAGAAACCTGCAGTGATGATATAACTATTAAAGCTACTTAACATTTGGTTCTCGGAGAATGTACCTCAATAAATGTCGAGCAAATAGATGAATGAATGAGAAGCAGCAAGGGACTATGGAACAGAAGTGATAGATTCCTCAGCTATGCCGTTCCATGGAATATGCCAAGATCATCTGGTTCGGTGGGTCTCAGCCAGGGAAGCTATGGCCTCCCAGGAGACATGTAGCAGTGTCTGGAGACATTTGCATTTGTCACAACTGGGCAAAGGAGCTACTGGCATCTGGTGAATGGCAGCCAGGGGTGCTGCTTAACATCCTCCAGCCCCCCCCTTCCCCAAGAGAGATCTGGCCCCAGATGTCAATGGTGCCGAGGCTGAGAAACCCTGCCCGCCCCAGGGTCATTGTTCCTGTGGCAACTTACGGTCCAGAGGGTTCTATGAGGAGATGAAATAGTTTTAGGTTTTGTATTCTATATAAATGCAAATGTTCCTGAGACTGGGCATTAGTATTTCCTTCATTGTTTTTATAGTCACGTGATCTGCCTCCCACTTTGAACACCACGGCCTCTATTTTAAGTAAACACTCCAGAAAGCAAAATTCAATAAACAAAAAAGGAGAGTGAAGCATTCAAATTAAAAGCACAGGATTCATTCCTTCTAAGAGAGCATATACAAAGTAGCTGACACTGAGGAATGCTCAATAAACATTAGCTATTGTTATTTTTTTCCTAAGTTCTTGAGCCTGGAAAGCCATATAGACAAAATAATGTACTGTGTGTTTACTGCTGAAATGACAATCAAGAAAGCTATTTAGGAAAAGCACATTTGAATCCTCCATGTGAATACTCCGAGAGTATTCTATCCCTCACCTCAAAAAAAATATTATCCTACTTTTGTTAATCACTTTCTTGATAAAGATAGATGGATATCTATAAATGAGTTGGCTTCCTTTTCCTTAAACTTTCTATGGTATTATACTGGACACACATTTCTGGGAATTGTTTATGACACTCTATATTATGCTTTCGTTCCCCCATGCTCATGTGTATAGGTATAGTTTATCCACTTTCAGTGTTCTATAGTATTCTACAGTATGATTATACCACAATTTAACCAGTGGGTAGTGGACATTTGCTTTTTCAGTTTTTGCCTGTTGTAAATAAGACGGCTCCTTAAAATTGTGCCTCACTCCTGGGGCATAAATGATCAGACTGAATGTCACTGCATGTGAACCTTACTAGATAATGCCAAATTCTTTCCTGAAGCCTTTTTTTTTTTCGGTAGCAAATTGCATGCTTATTCACAATGTACAAGGATCAGCATTGCTTCCAGATGTGGAAATAGTCAACCGTTGTTATGGTCGCCTTTAAACTTCGTCACTTTGGTGGGCATGAAATGGTATCTCATTGTGGCGCTCATAATTAATTGATTGGCTGATTACTTATTGATGAAGCTGAGCCTCTCTACAATTGTTTACAGGTTGTTTGTGTTTCTCTTGCCATGAAATATGTGTTAAGACCTTTTCCATAATTTTCCACTGGGCTGATAAATACTGTCATAGGCAAGCTTCTGAGGTGACCTCTGCTCTAGCACAGCCCCCTCCTCTTGACTGTGGACCAGACCTAGCGACGTGCTTCAAACAAATGGAACATGGCCAAAGTGACGACGAGACGGCCCTTCCGGGATTAGGTGGCCAAAGGCTCTGACGTGTGCCTGGCTGCCACGCCCTCTGGCTGGCACCCCTCCTGCCCCTCTCTTGCTCCCCACAGGAAGCTGCTGCTGTGAGGAGAGGCTGTGTGGAAAGCCCACGTGCCAAGGGACCGAGGGAGGCCTCCTACCAACAGCTGGGGCCTCAGTCCCAGGGAGCGTTCACAAGGCCGAATCCTGCCAGCAGCCACGTGAGTGAGAGCCTGGCAGCGGGTCCCTCCCCGCTCTGAGGCCGTGACCACCTGTGAGAAACTCTGAGCAGAGGATCCCGTGAAGCTCTGTCTGGCCTCTGACCTACAGAAACTGTGAGGCCACACACGAGTGCTGCTAGAAGCCAGCGCGTTTTGGGTAATGAGTTACACAGCCATAGACAACACATGCAGATCTCTTGGTGTCTGTATGTATACCAGAGATAACATATACATACTCTATATTCTGGATGAGAATTATTTGCTAATTATCTGTGTAGCAAATATCATCATTCAAATTGTGGCTTTTTTTCCCACTCTTTCAATGGTGACTTTGAATGTAAAGCCCTGAGTTTAATGTAACCAAATAGATATTTTTTTCTATAAAGTTTGATCTTTTAGTGTCGGAATTAAGGTTATCATTCCCAATTCCAAGGAAGTCTTGTCTTAGGCTTTTTTCTACAAGTTTTAAAGTCTTGCCCTGCATATTTAAGTTCTGAATCCATTTGGAATGGGTCTGTAGTAAGGCAGAGGACCTTTTCATGGGTGTGTGTCACAGCAGAGATTCGTTTTCATTCTTTCCCCTTAGGAAGAGTCAATTTTCCCAGCACCATATATTGACTAGTTCATTTTTTCTCCTCAATTTGCAATTACATCTGTCATATAGCAAGTTATCATACATGTCTGAGTCTGAGGTCTCTTTTCTGCTGTATTGATGGAATTTCCCAAGTCGTAGTTACACTTCAGAAAAAAAAATGAGTATCTTTTTGCCTAATGTCCCAGAAATAGATTTGAGGCATTAAATGAAACAAAACTTTAATTAAATAATAATCATCTTCAAATAATAAGTCTTAGAATTCTATTCCAGTTCATTTAAATGTTTTTCATTAATTGATTTACGTCATCGAAATGTATAATTAAAACTAAGCATTCTTTTCTTGATGTCTTCATATTGATCTAATGTTTGAACTTTCTGGTTGCCATCTTCGTATTTACTTTAGCCCACTCAAATCCCTCACCAGTGTGGGCAATGCTGATTATTTCCTAACTACTCCAGAAAATGTTTCCAGAAGAAGTTTTTGGTTTAATGACTTCATTTTTCCGATTTTCATCAGCTGTTAACGTTTTCAAACTTTTATCACATTCTCCGTCAACTCTCTTTTGCTGACAAAATAGATTGATTTTTGTATTAATAAATACAAGAACCTGTATCAGGAAAACCCTCATGTATATGACGCCATGGAAAGGTGGGGTTTAAACTCCCCAGCTGACTTTCTTTTCTTCAACACGTCTTAACAGGTACCAAAAAACTTAAGAAATATGGGTGTTCTCTGCATGTACGCTGATACATCTTTTCATCACTTAGAGATTGACTTCAATGTTTATCTTCCAGTGAAACTCCTGAGAAATGCTCACCTCTTTCTTTCAAGGTGGAACCCTCATGAAGTACATGTCTGTTAGCGTCCTTCCCCGTGGCGGGTGAGGCTGGGGCCTGCTCAGAGAGGGAGCTGGCTTTCTAAAGAGGCAGGTGGTGGGAGGTTGAGCTGGAGTTGAGTATTTTCACCTGAGAGAAAGAAGGCAGTAGACTGAGGAAAGTTTAAAACCAGGGGAGGGGGTTTCTGGGGTCCAAGCTGAGAAAGAATCCCCAGAGGCCACTAAAACGGAGGGACCCGACTTGAGTCTCAGACCTGGGGGACAAAACTAGAGGTCTGTGAGGGAGGGAGCAAGAGTCGAGGTGTCTGTGACGTAGAACAAGGTAAGGTGACTTGCACTAGATCACACATTCGAGTCGGAGCTCCTCTGAGGAGCTCAAAGGCGGCTGCGCCCCACTGACTCAGCCAGCTCATCGGCCTGGAGTTGCTGGTCTGAGTGCGAGTTTCTAGAAATGTCAGCCTGGCAAGGATTGGGGGGGGTGGAGGGGGGTCTGAGCAAGTCAGAAGCCGTCTTAGCCTTTCCACCGCCACTGCAGGGCGTATCTTTCCTGAACAAGAGGACCTTTGGCGCATCAGAGCGAGCATGGGTTCTGCACACAGACTCCTTGGGTTTAGCCTGTAGAAACTGAGGAGAAGGGCCGGCTCCCCTTGCAAATGGAGCCTTATTTTCTTTGTTTCGTAATTATCCCAGCCTCACAGCATATGGGTGAGGGCTTAAATCATGCTGGTGCAAACATGGCGCCCAGAGTCCAGGCCATGGCAGACATCCAAGCAGCCTTTGGTGCCTTGCCCTGCTCCTGTGGGTCCGGCCAGGGCGGGCTCGGGCAGACCATCACTGTAACTGAAACAGAGGAATAAGAAGTTCTTGAAATCGGTGGCAAGATAAAAGCTGTATTTAGAGCAGCAAGGGATTAGCTATGACAATAATAGCCTGCATCTGGGAATTAAGCCCCAAAGGATGGGGAAAAAAAGAAAGAACTTGGGCTAAGTTTTAAAAAGACAAGCTTGCTAAGAAGGCGAGATACATTTTTTTTTCACCCTCTCCCCACCCCCTGCCCCCGAGCAGGCTTTTCCCTCCAGGACTTAGACACGGAGGCGAAGGCGAAGGCCCTTTGAAATAAAGGCAGGAACTCTCCCTGCTCCTTTTCTTAAACCAACTCTAATAGCTGGGCTTTGTCCGAGAAACTTCGTGAACTGTAATTGTAATTTCAAGACTCACTATACCAAGAGCCCTTGAAAACCACTAATGGAGAGAAATTTGGGTCTTTTTGTACATCCTGCTATTTTCTTTCAGATCATTAAAGCTCCTCGCAGGAATGGCAAACAGTTGTTTTGATTCTGGTTGCAATGGCTCCGGACCAAGGCTAGAAAGCTCTCCTCTGTGTGCAGCCTGGCTAGAAACCCTCGGTCGTATGAGAAAGGAATTTTTCCTCAACGAGCTCTTTAAGCCGCCCATGCTGAACCTGATTAATTCAGGAGAGCAGAGTCCAGGAAAATGCTTTTCATTCCAGTTAAGCTCTTTCTGGCTCTGTCTCTTTTTCCTTCCTCAACTCGAGGAGTCTGAAGACGCGCTTTCTAAAGCATCCTAGTCTCGCTCCTACGCAAGAGGAGAGTTCGAGCCCACAAAAGGAACACAAAAGTCATTCTTTCTAGATGGCTTTCAACTCAAGGGATTTTGGTCTCTCGGGTGTCTTCAGAAGGTGAAGACAACTGTGATTTCTGTGGCGTTGGCACAAAACAGGGCAGACAGCTATTAGTGGTGGGAAATTGGAATAACGGTGACAACTACAAAACCCAAGAAACATGTCTGGGGCAACACCATTTTCAGGCCATTTCTCCTGGACTAATCCCCCCCTGAGTCACCCATTTTGAGTACTAATACGTCCACGGTGCTGAGCAAAGCAGGTTGATTCCATCTATTCTGCTCTCTCTGAGCCTCTCGTGGGGAGGGCCAGACTGTAAAACGATGGTGGGGATAGTAAATTTTTGTTATTTATTGGCAGGGCTTTCTATGCCCTTTGCTAAAAGCTCTCGTTGGGAAAAGCCGGCAGCAAGGTGGAAAGTATTTCTTTAGCATAGTTGTCATTTTTCAGTGAATGGAATGTGGTTAAAAAGGCCATAAACGCTGCCTCTATCTCTTCACAGACCAGTATCAGCACGTGCCAGTATTTCATATTGAAGCGAAAATCAATTAATTCTTGAAGATGTCCTGTCTTTCAAGTGAAGTGGCGAAAACGGGGCTACCTTTCCAGGCTGTGCTAATTGCAGCCTCTGCAGTCTTTGGGGGCTTTGTTTAAAAATTAGCACCCTGACCATGGGAGGGGGCAGCCCAGCGCTTCCCCAACGATTGAAGGCTGGTACCGACCAGCCTTAAAAGTACCGACCGGCCTTGTCTACTCGGTGTCTGCTCTGGGAGCAGCTGCTGATGACTTCGAATATACCGCAGCTGTCTGGTTGGTGGCATCCACTATAAATACAGGGGTATTTTATCCATCTGAAGAAAACCATTCATTGGCTCAAGACAAGTTAGAAGAAAAAGGAAGAGTTTAGATTTTGGGGGAGGGTCATAAAACATGGACCAGGTGGGGCTTGGAGAGCTGGGCGGCCTGTCTACAGAATCTCCAATCTCCCTCACCCCAACATCTGCGATTCCCCAGCCCGCCTTCCCTGAAGAATTCATCTCCGCTAGATTCCGGGACTGGCCAGCAAAGGAAGAGCCTCGATTTGCTGTCGCTGGAAGGGTTGCAACCATGGAAATGTCTACGCAATCTCCTCGCTGAGAACACCTGAAATAGCACCTGGTACAAATGCCCTTCACGGCAGAAAGCACCATGTCAGAACTGCCCAAGCCAGGTGGATGGTCCATAGCGTCAGGAAAGTCGCAGGATTCAAAGGTGAGCTTGCACTTCCCCCGGCAGCCTCCCTGCAGCTGAGGCGGAGGCTTCGTGGCCTTGGCTTTTACATGCGGTTTCTCCAGCTCTACTGATTCCATGTCATGGGGCTGCGTCTATGCACCGCCTTCTTCCCCCGAGGGCTTGAGATAGCGTAGGAGAAAGCAAATGCACACAGCACCCAGTGGGGGGAGAACTAAAAGCTGAGCGAGACGGGTAAAGGGAAGATAGGAATTAGGGGATCCCAGCCCAGGAGCCCTCCTCGAACGCCAAGTGGCTCCGGTCACCTCTGTGGAACGGCCGCACGGGGCCTCCAGCTGGACTACATCCCCTCACGGTCACGGATCCCCGAGAGCCGCACGCTGGCTGTCCTGTTTCCTGCTGCAGCCCTGTTTCCTGCTCCCAGCCTGGTTTGGAGCCTGGAGCTGAGGTGCGCACTCGGTAGGGGTTGGATGGGTGTCGTGTAAGAGAGGAGCGTGCGTTCAGCTGCCAGAGTCGAGGCGTCGGCGAGATCAAAGAGAATGACTCGTTCAGAAGAAGCAATTCCTAGAAATAAAATGAGAACAAGTTCCCCCGAGTCCTCAAATAGAGAACAGAACGAACCGTAGCAGATGATGTCCTTGCCAATTTCCCTACGACGGGTCAGAGAAGGAACTGCCTCCCCGGCTCTTTAAACGCTGCTCGGGCGTTAGGCAGAACGTTGAAGGCTGAAGTGGTGTTTAGTGAAAGAGGACAGATAACGAAAGGCAATTATGTCCCTGAAAGTCTGAACTCCTAGCTCTGCCGTAGAGCTCTGCCGGTCCGTGTGTGTGTACCCCGGGGGCTGCGGCCGCTGCTGGAGACAGATTACACAGGGCCTATCAAGCTGGGTGATGACCTGTTGGAAATGGGGTTGGAGGAAGAGAGGCCCGTGAATGACTTGTCCGTAATTTAAACCCGTGCGACTCAATGTATGCACTGGCCAGCAGCTTGGACGTCTTGGGGGGCGGGGGCGGGGGCGGGGTGGGGTAGGGGGGTGGGGGGTGGTACCTGTCAGGATTGCGGAATCTGAGTCTCTCAGACCTACTGAACTGGAATGCACCTTTTAATAAGACGCCCAGGTGAGACACACACAGCGCCAAGTGTCAGAAGCCCCTCTTCGGGCCATTGTGTGGCTCTTCAGAGAGCTACAGGTTGTTTATAGAGCAAAAGAGAAAATCTGCATAGCTTTTAAAGACAAGATTCCTTTGAAATTTCTCACCACGAGTGGCAGTTCCCGGAGACACCTCCGGATGGGCGGAGAGGCTGTGGAAGTTCCAGCGCTTCTATCTTTAAAGATGGAAGTGTTGGAGATGCTTTGCTCTGATTTGCTCAAAAAGAGAATCTCAGTTCCTCAAGTGAAGGCAGCCTCGATCCTTTCCCCTCGGGTTTTTTTTTTTTTTTTTCCTTTTTAGCTGACCGTCACATGCTCTCTGTCTTGAACTGTTGTTCATCCCGACAGGTCCGCTCTCTGGAAAACAAAAAAGTCCTGATTTGGAGCATTTTTCAACCATGGTGTCTATAGCCCCACCAAGGCCCACTTCAAATGACCAGAGGTTTAACAACCAGCTCGCAACATTCCTGAATATTTACCAAGTTCCAGCAAGAGAGAAGCAGCAGGTTCCAGCACACCACTGGCTCGAGAGCCTCCTCACCCTGTCTCAGACGCACTGCAGTTTGTCAGCCGCCCATCATCTGAATACAGTCACCCAGAAGGGGTCTGACAGGTACCAAGTACAACAGAATTAGCCTTTCCATTACACTAGAACTAACGCAGTCCAAGATCACATCTGATATTTGGCAACCATGTGCATTTTTGGCTCAGGGTGAGTTATAATAAATTAAAGCTCCCGACACTCCCCTTCTACCGCCCATCTACCAGTGTTGGACCATGTCTCTATGTACCATTTCTGTATCATTTGATATTTGATTTGAAAACAAAAATACGTGCATTGACATCCTTATTTCATTTCATCTCGTTCGTTTTAGCCCTTCGTTCTAGCTTGCTGAAACCCCTCAAACTTCTGAGTATGACATTGGCCACGGAATCTATTTCTCTGCTCTACATCTTCTACACATCTGTTAAGCTTTCCTTAAAGTGTTTATCGGAGTGTGCAATAAAACGCAGAATAGAACAGGGTTCACAAAAAGGCCTTCATAGCAGCAACGAAGCTCTAGTTCAAAGCTGACATTCAAGACCAGACATAAATTCACACTTATTCTATCCTCCAGACCACACTCTTTGGTTCTCATCCACAAACCTTTCATGCTAGCTCTGTTTAAAGACCTTGTCGACATCCAGACGATGGCTCCGGCATTCTTATTGGCAATCTTAGTAACACTGTCTGAAAAGATGGGGCAGGGGTGTTGGGTTCGGTTTTAGAAGCTTTTCTTACTAATCATCACTTTTCATTTCAAGTGCTTCCAAATCAACTGTTTAATAATGCATTTATAATTTTTCCAAGCACAAATGCCCGGCTCAATGACTTAATACCATGGTGTTTCACTCAGAACGCCAAGGTTTCGCCAATGCAGGAAACCAGGCAAACTGAGAGGGGCTGGTCCTCGGAATTAGACTCGGTCACTGGGCTGGGCAGACAATTTGAGGAGCTAAGAGGGAACAGAATTGGCAGGCAATTAGAGCTGAGGAGAAGATGCCAAGTGACCTGGGAAGACGGGCATCTGCCAAGTGACCTGGGAAGACGGGCATCAGGGTGTTCGGTGTGCAAGCTGCAAGCTGCGCTCCAAGAACAGACCCCGAGGTCAAGGGTGGACGATGCATGGAAGTGTCCAGGTGAGGACACCAGGTGAGGGTGGGGCTGGTGGCCGATAGGATGGTGGACTACCAAAGCACTGGACTTGCATTTTGGTTGTTTTTTTTTTTCACTGTAGTCATCTCTTGCCCCAGAGTCTGGCTTGGCCTGACTTTCGAGTAGATAGCAGATGATTTCTAGCCATGGGGAGAAGAATGAAAGAGCAGGGACCTAGGCAGACACTGAAATCTTGAATCTGTGAGAAGTACGGTCCACGCTAATCCAAAGAATTAGATTCTGGAGTCAGTCTCCCTGGCTGAAATCCTGGCTCCACCATGGACTGACCATGTTTCTTAGGCAGATTAAATAGCCTGTTTCCGGATCTGAAATGGTGAGCTAGTACTAGGACCAGCTTGGGATACTGCTGTGAACCAACACCCCAAACCAGCGCCTGGCACTGAGGAAGGACCATGTTTGCTACGAGTATCATCTGCCTTTTCCAGTCGGAAAACCTGGCTATGCGCCAGTCCGCTAGCGTTTCATCCCTTCTCCATTATTTTCCTGGTAACCAATAGCAGTTCTATTATCTCATCTGCATGTTCTTCTAATGCCCCAAATTTAATTTGCCCAGGCTGAGATTTTTAACTCATTTAGAGCAGATAGAGGCTTTTAAAACTACTGTTTAATATCTCCTCACTTCCTCCTTAGCCAGGGGAACTTCTGTATGAAAGCACTGCTCGAGTCTTATATGAGAAGCTGTCTTTGCTCATTTCATTCCTCTTAGAAGATCTTTTTCCTTGGTGAAAAGTGCAGAGGCAAAATAAAATTGAGATTTGGGGGAGGTAGATGTCAGGCCAGAAAAACCTCTCGAAATAGTGGGAGGGGAGGGCCTAAGATTTGGTTTTCAGCCTGACTTCCTGACACTGTAGTTTGTAGCAAGTAGCTTAACGTCTCCGGTTCCCACGGGCTGATCTGTTAGAGGAAAATATTCCCTGTGCTTGCTCGTCCACCGGGTTAGCTTCTTACCATGTGTGACCACTGAACACCTGAAATGTGGCAAGTCTGAACCGAGCTGTGTTGTCAGGGTATGACGTCACACCTTAAAGACCTTGCACTAAAAAGAGCATTTAATCTCTCATTAATATTTTCTCGTGATCACATGGTGAAAAGAGAATAGCGTGGCTATCTGGAGTTGGATGAAATATGTTGCTATAATTAAATTCACCTGTTTCTGTTCATTTTTATTTTGATGTGGCTACTGGACAATTTTAAATTACACATTTTAAATTACACATGTGGCTTGCATTATACTTTCATTGGGCAGCATTACACTATGCTTCTCTCCTCCAACCACCTATTACTCAATAATACCAGGATTATTTGTCTTGCATCGTGGTGTTGTCCAAAGTCTGAGATGACAGGCGATGGCATGAGACATGGATAGCACAATTTCTAGCAGCATTCTTGGCTGATTTCTTTCCTTTTCCCTAGCCTCAGTTGGTTAAGAATGGCCCATTTCCTCAAGGTGAATAACGCCACGATGGACTAAAATCGCAGTTGCCTTTTCCATTGCACAGAAATGTCAGCTGTTCATTTCTGTAACTCATTCCTTCCCCAACTTTCAAATGAATACAGCTAAAGCATTTACAACTGAAATTCCCTGTGAGGAATTACTCAGATCACTTGAAAAACAAAACAAAAAAACCCTCATGGTCTATATCCTGACTTTCATTCTGGACCACCTCCGTGAGGATGTAAAATTTGAACTTGGATTTCAAAAGCTTGAAAGCATTACACTAGTCCTAAAAACAGACAAATCATGTTTACTGACACCTAAGAAACACCTCAGCTCCCCTTGGAGACAATCTTGACTGGTCCAAAGTCAATTTATAGGCAAGAAGAATGGTCATATTTCTTTACAAAGAAATTTCTGCTGAAACCAGTGAGGAAATTTGGGGAGGAACTCAATAACATCAAACAGATTCAACAATGAGAGTGAGCATGAAAGAGAGAAGGAAGACAAGTACAAGTGAATGAGAGAGAACATTTCAAATAAAAATTTTCTTTAGAAATAAAAATTTGAGATCACTTTAAACAGTACTCAAAAGAATACATTTTAGCACAAACCTGAATTCTCAGTGGGCTAATCCGATGTCTGTGATTTGTAATCCCAAAGAAGTAGCATGTTAAAACAAGAAATCTCATATTCAACTCCTGCCTGATGTCACTGAACCTGAGACTTCTGGTTTATTACTGATATGACAGATATGAAATCAATATACTTCACTTCCTCATTCTTAAGAGAATAAATGCTTTCCCTTAATTTACTTTAAGCCTATTGCTAAAATTTGTTAGAGCCAGGCCATGAGAAATAGAGTAGAACTAAATTACAAAGAAATAATATTTCCAAGAAAAGAGAACACATAATGCACACACACACACACACACACTTTTCTTTAAAAAAAAAAAATCTTAGGCATTGAAAATATTCTGCAATGAACCTATAAGTTTCTATTAAATCACCACCTTGACAACCAAAATTTATGCATCTAAATGTGTAACAGACATTACATACTATTTTGGAATATTTTCACCCCTGTAGCTATGAATGATGAGCGTGCAGGGAGAAATAATGCCACAGCAGCCTGTAATATATAGGTTTGGGTCATAAAACAAAATATCAAAACAATTTCTTGGTTTCCCCAAATAGAAGGCATTTTGTTTTTGCTTCTGGGTTGGGGGTGAAAGTTAAAATGGAGAAAGGAATAGAAATAGAGAGGCAGGGCCCTGAAGACCAACTATTTCAACTTGAAAATGTTGCCTTGAGCAACTTAAGGTCTTGCACAGAAAATAAAATAGTTAGACGCTTTTAATTGGCATAGACTTAGCTGAGGTTGCCTTGCCTTCTGGGATTCAGACTCTAAAAAGCCTTCCCAGGGAGCTACAATCCTCTGAGCCTTGGCCACCTAGAATGTCAGTCGAGCCCTCCAACTTGCTGGGCTCAATGCAAAGAGGCTCCATTTGCTGGAGGTCAAAGGACCCCTATCAGATTGGCGGGGGCCTGAGCAAAAAGCATTCTGGGTCTTGTTTATCCTCAGAGCTGTTTGCCTTGCATTATTTGCATGGGTGGCTATCTCTGTCATAAAGCCCATTTTGTTTGCTTTGAAAATCACTTCATCACCAATGACAAATATTGCAAAGCACTTTATGTAGGCAGGATATTGTCCTAGGAACAGAGGCTGTAAGGAACAAGGAGCCACAATCTCAGCTTCCCAGAAACCTATAGTGTAGATGGGGAGAGAATCAAGGGCCAAAATTATATAAATAGTAATATGAGCGTGAGGGGGGGAGGCAGACTTGTGTCTCGGTGGGGTTCATGTGCACGCGGGCATGACTGCCAATGGTCGGGTGGGCTCACCGGAAGCCCATTTGCATAAGTATTGAACACCTGCTTAAAAAAAATCCTTCCCTAACAAGACAGAAAAAGACCAGGAATAACATGCTTTTTACCGGTAAGAAAGCATGAGGGTATAGTGTTCTGAGTGAATTCCAGCAGTTACACCGTCTCTCACCCAGCCCTAAGGAAACATCGTTTGGATTCTAGGAGGAAAGAAGCTGTAAGTAAACATTTACTTTCGCTAAAACTCTGAAGCACATAAGAGAAAGAACATGCTTTGAGACCCTTGTAACAGAGTCTGGCGAATGGGGATTGTGCTAGTCATTACTTTGCTGTTTTCTAAGCACATAAATTGAAATATACTTCACCCTTGTGTTTGGGTGAGCCTGGTGACTAATCCTGGCATATGGATGGACATATGGAAGTGGGTACAAAGTGTGAAGATTCATGATTCTCGTATTAACACCTACCAGAAAGCAACTACCGCAGACGAGGTACTGAACAAGCAAGTAGACAAAATGACGTGGTGAGCTGATGTCACCAGCGACCACTGAATCGGCCTGATGGAAACAATGGCATATCTATGGTGGCAGAGATAGAGTTCATACATGACCTGACAGCAGTCTATACAGTGGTCCCCCCTTACACATGGGGCATGACCCCTAGTAGATGACTGGAACTTCAGATAGCACCAATCCCTACAGAATAGATAGTGATCTATCTATCTATCTATCTATCTATCTATCTATCTATCTATCTATCTATCTATCTATCTATCTATCTATCTATCTATCTATCTATCTTAGACACTAGGAGATATAATATATATATATATATATATATACACACACACACACAGAGAGAATAGATACCAGGACATTATATACAGACACAAACACATAGAGAATAGACACTGGGATATATATATATGTATATACATACACACACATAGAGAATAGATACTGGGATATTATATATACACACACAGAATAGATACTGGGATGGACATATATATATATATATATATATACAGAGAGAGAGAAAGAAAAGATACAGGATATAATATACACATACACATAATAGATACAAGGATATTATATATACATACACACAGAGAATAGATACTAGGATATATATATATATACACACACACAGAATAGATATTGGGATACATATATAGACACACAAAATAGATAATGGGATATATATATATATATATATAGAGAGAGAGAGAGAGAGAGAGAATAGATACTGGGATATATCTACACACAGAATAGATACTGGGCTATTATATATGTATATATATATATACAGAGACTCGATACTGTGATATATATATACACACAAAGAGAGAGAACAGATACTGGGCTCTATCTATGCATACACAGAACAGATACTGGGAAATATATATACATACAGTACAGATACTGGGGTTTTATATACATAATATATATGATATATATAAAATATATGACATGTGTGCATATACACACAGAAGAGATACTGGGCTACACACAAGCACACCTAGATAAAGTTTAACATGTAAGTTAGGTGCAGTAAGAGAGGAACGAGAGTCAGCCACAGAAAAGGCCAATTGTGACAACCGGCTGCAGTGAGTTACGGGCGCGCGTTCCCACCTCCCGAGATCTGCCGTCGGCGGCACGTTCACGAGCCGTTGCCAGGGAGCTCGGACGTGGCAAGTGAAGCTGCGGTTAAGGCCACCGCAGGATGTCAGAGCTGTCAGCGCCCCTGACCGATGCGGAGCCTCCTTGGACGTTTCCGGAAGGAGACTGTCAGCTGATACTGAAAGTGGGTCCTGCCCATGATGAACAGCCCGCCGTGGCGCAGAGAAACAGACACTGATTCCAGATGTGGGGCGGCCCTTGCCACCCGCAGAGCCTCCGCCGGCTCCGCCGCAGCTTGCACAGCCTCCTCCACGCGAGCGGAGCCCCACGGAACATGCCGTCTGGCCGGGACGCCTCACCTCACAGCCAGGAGGAGGGAGCACAGGCCGTGCTCGGGGGACCCGCGGGCACCACGATGCACTGTGCCAGTCAGGATGCAGCCCGTCGCCCGGAGCAACATGGTGCCCGCCGAAGGCGCGGCTCAGGTGCCAGCTCAGAGGCCAGATGTGGCCAGGAGGGAACCTAGCGTTGAGGGCTCGCTACATGCACAGAGTCAGAGACCCGAGCCTGGCACTGTGCCCGCAGCAAGAGCCCGCGGCTCGGGGGAGCAAGAAGTGCGAGCGGGAGTGGCTGCGCTGGCTGCTGGCTCCCAGCGCCCCCAGGGAGCCCTCGTGCCCGCTACCCCCTTCAACTTCGGGCCTGCTTTACCAGGGTGTTGCAAGGGCAGCGCTGAAGCGCGGAAGGGCTGAAGGGGCAGAAAGCACGGGGGGCCCCAGCTCCCCCGCCAGCGGGGAGTCCGCTCCAGGGCTGTGCAGCCAGCGAGGGGGCGCAGAGCCCCCCCTCTCACCTACCCTGGGGGCACAGCTTGTACCCAGCCTCAGAGGGAAGAGGATCGCGATCGTTCACTGGGGACTAAATAACGTCGGTGCTCCTAGTCGCCAGGCGTGTGGGAGCACACGCTGCACCCTTGCCGCCCTCCCCAGGCCTCAAAGGCCGGAGCAAAAACCTACCACACGCGAGCCAGAGCGGGCACCTCCCAGCCAGGGCCTAGCTGCCCGCGGAACACCAAAGGAAATGAAGCGAGGTCCCGGCGCGACCACCTCCTGCCATGATCATGGCCTGGAACTTGAGGCGGGCGCACGAAGGCCCAGCGGTGCAGGAGGTCGAGGTCTGAACCCACGAACCGGCTTACAGGAGACAGCGCTCCTGCCTGTCCACGCGCGCAGCCAGCAGGCTGCACTGAGGGGCAAGTAACAGAACACAAATCTCCAGTGGGTTTTGGGGGTGGTTTTTTTTGAGACTAGGTCTTGCTTTGTTGCCCGGGGAACCGCAGGCTCACGTTGCCTGGGGTACCGTAACTCAAGCGATCCCTAGCCTCAGCCTCCCAGTAGCTAGGATTACAGGAGCGTACCACCACACCCAGCTCTTTTTTGAGACTAGGTCTCGCTATGTTGCCCCGGGCAGGTCTCGAACCCATGGACTCAAGCGATTCCTAGCCTCTGCCTCACATAGGCTGTGATTAAAGGCACGCGCCACTGTGCCCAGCTCCAGTGGGTTTTAAAAAGCAGAAAATATTTGAAGCCAAGTCTGAGGTATCCAGAAGGGCAGGCTCCAAGGCCAGGAGGCGGCTCGGTGCCCTCCCCGTGACTCCAGATGTCACACGCAGACACAACCAGGTCCAGACCAAGAGTGGGCTTCCCTCTCCAAGTCTCTTTCCCAGCTCTCCTCGCAGAATTTCCTCTGCCATCTCCTTGAGCCAGATTGGGACAGACTGAAAGTGCTCGTTGCGTTTTCACAACCAGATCTACTTCGACAACCAGAACTAGCCAGGGGGGTGAGCCTTGCGGGCACCAGGGCTTCCTGAGGTGGAGTGGCGAAGCCTAGGACCCCCTCTGGGCACCATCTAAGTGTCTAAAGTAAAGCACAAGGTCACAAAGAAATCCAGTTACCAGGAGAGGATATTATTCAAGTTCAGGTTCATTAAGATGAATTTGATCACTCAATAAATGGATGACATAGTGGTATGTGTGCTTCTTTATGAACACATTAAATAACAAAGTTTGATGGCAGGTATAATCACTGCAATAATCTTTACTTGATGATGAACATAAAGGATTCGACTGGTGATAAAATCCCAGGTCCTGTTAACCCGCCAGCCGACTTTGTTGCTTACATGTACGATGGAAGGGAACGTTGTGCTTCAGTTAAAGCTTTATGGCAGGAGGTATTTTATTCCACGCACAGTTATAGACCCTTAAATTCTATCCATGTCTCAAGTAAGGACCCACAGATCCCAGGTGAAGCACACCTGACCTTTACGCTGATCAGCTGAAGCGGTCTGGGCATTGCAGGGTTAAACACCATGACCCACCACAGTAGCTAAAGGAAATTGGAACTTGGGATCCTGCAGCTTCACTCACTCAACAACTGCCACACACGCACAGGTGCTGGGCACCATGCACTGGTAAACTAAGCAACAAAATCTTTCCCCGGGGGGGGGGGGGAGTTTCTAGACCAGTGGAGAGAGGATGAGGTAGAGGCAGAGGTGAATGGCGGAGGTGGAGGCATGAGGATGCAGAGAGAGGGCGGGGCGACGCCTTGAGCTAGAATCCGGAGAGTGGATCCAAAGAGGAAAGGCAGGCAGGCTGCCAGCGGAGCTCGTTGTAGGTGACTGTGGGGAGCTTCCTGAGCAAAGCAACCTGCAGAGGGGCCAGACTGACCTCTGCTGAGCCCCTCCTGGAGCAGCTGTGTCTGTCTTCGGTAAAGGCCCATCCGGTTTAACGCTCTTCAGTGAAGACGAGGCCACAATTCATCCTTCGGTGATTGGCCTTAAGATGCTGACTGCAACGACACTTTGTCTCCCAGCTGCAACATCCAACACCAGTAAAGGCATTTCAGGAAACACCTTGATGCCCTGAGAAGAGACACCTGTTTCTTGCTTTTCCTTCTTCACGATACATGTCTGCTCAGCAGCTTCTGGATAACAGGGACGATGCTGGGCGCACGGGCCGCAGAGAGCAACGTGGCAGGTACCTACCCTCAAGCAAATACCACCCATGGTGGAAGGAAAGCATGGAGCCCGGGATATGGCGGTTGGTGTCCCCACTGCTGGAAGAGTCTCCGTGGGGGCTGCAGTGGCAGACAGGCCGGAGGGGCCAGGTCCGCCAGGTCTTGTGGTCCTGGCAGAAAGGGTTCATTAGAAGTCAATTCTTGGGCGCCATGTTGGAAACGTGGTGAATACAACGGTACTAGGTGATCGGTGAAGCAGCTGCTTTCTCAGCCACCGTGGATCCTCCACGAAGCCCTAACTGAAGCCCCAAGGAATGGTCCCCAAATCAGAACTGACCATTCACCCTTTTCCCTCGCTTTCCTTCAAGGGTGTTTTGAAATACGTGAGCCAAAAAAGACGCCCCGGTAGGGAAGAGAAGTGAAGGAGAGCTAGGCAGGCAGGCAGACACCACTAACAGTTTGATCAGAGCAAGGGGAGCAAAGGAAGATGTCTGTCGTGCAAGGGAGCCAATACTCTTGGGTCCTCAAGCCAGCAAGAGTGAAGAAAGCGGTGCATCCTCTGACGTTGTGCGTCACTGCGCATGGTGCGTCACTGCGTCATGCGGCTCTCCTCCCGAGCTGCGAGGGAGAACCCTCCGGAATCCTAAAAATGGTCAGTCCTACGAGACACTAGGAGGCACCCCCCAAGCAGTGACATCAGCATCTTCAGGAGCAGAACAGTTCAAGTTGGGAGCCCAGGCCCCGTGGCCGGAGGTCATCCGATGTTGCCCTGTAAACGGGCTGAGAGCAAATAGCTGGCGCTTGGCGAGCCACACAATCTGTCCCCAGCGCTGGCCCCGCCTTGGGGGTGGGAGAACAGCCACGTGGTATGTAAATGAACGGGCGTGGCTGTGTGTCAGCAAAACGTGACTTGCGGGGACTGATTGGAATCTCCCGTGGACGCTCAGGAGTCTCTGGATTTTCCCCCCAAGCGGTCGAAACCTAAAACCCGTTCTGAGCTGAGCGGCCATTCGGAACGGGCGGGGAGCGGGTCTGACCCAGCCAGCCGAGCCGATGGTTTCCTGCCACAGGCGACAGGAGCTCCGGCGCCAGGAGAGCGAAAGGAAGAGCTTCCGCTGCCCCCTCGATGAAATGTGAACTCGAAAAGGAAGCCCGTTCCCAGGCCCCGACTGAGCATGCCTATCCTCAGGCAGCTTTCTCTCTCCGGAAGCGCAAGCTGAAGACCAGCGACATGTTGCCACGCGCCAGCTCGGTGCCCTTTGAACGCAGGCGCCGTGGACAAGATGTAGAAAAGCAAGCTTTCCAACATGCTTCTCCAGCCCTCTTCCAGAGCCACCTTCAAGCTGCCGGCATCGCAACCTGCTCTGCGCTTTCATCAAGCTGGAGGAAACAATTGGATGGGGCTGGAAAGCGATGACTTGCCAAATGTCACTTGAGCCAGCAGGAGCTGGAACGGCCCTGCTGACGCGGCTCCAGCTTGGTGAATGCACACACAGCTATAACCAACCTGTTCCCGATCGAGGCATTACCTTCTCCTGGGGAGGGAGAGCGGGATGAAAATATGGCCAACACACTGTGGGAAGAGAGGGAGAATGGGGGGGGGGAGAGAGAGAGAGAGAGAGAGAGAGAGAGAGAGAAGAGAGAGTGGCAGAGGAAATAAAGTCCTGCGAGATAAAAGGGAAGGTGGATGTGCAGAGAATCAGTAAAATTCCATCTGGGAAAATGGTTCAGGAGATGGAAAAGGAAAATGAGGGGCTGGCAGGTGAACAAGCCTGGCTTTTAATGGCTTAATAATAGGGCTGTTTGGTAACCAATGAGGTTAATGCACACGTGACAGAGACCAGCAGGGGGGTCGTG